>MUZT01056053.1:0-10988 GCA_002156105.1 Passiflora edulis | reverse complement strand
GGCTCCGCACCTTCGTCGTCCGATCCACTCTCCAAACTCCCCGCCCGCGGCATAGATGACAACGACGATCTCTCCGAGCCCGACGAGTATGATGACGATGAGTATGAAGAGATAGAAGTAGAGGAAGAAGTGGAAGTGGAAGTAGAAGAAGAATACGAAGAATACGAAGAAGAATGCGAAGAAGAAGGAGAAGAAGGAGGAGAAGAAGATGGAGGAGGGGTAGAGGGTGTGCTAAACTCACCAAAGCAAGCTACCGAGATAGGTGAGCTCAGCTCCAATTTGCCACTGCTGTTTTTTATTTTTTTCTTCTAAAGTTTTATGATTTAGTTTTCTTTTGTTCACCATATCACTGTCATGTCAGTTGCATATTGTATGAGCGTTCTGACTCGTAGTGATTAGGAGTGGTATATAATCGTTGTGCATTTATATATATTAGTAACAAGTAGCAAAATTCCATTAAAACAATATATGTTTCAGAAATACAAACTTCGTGCCAATCCTGCCAACTATAGAATGAATCTCTCTGTTCATTATGCTGATAGGGGAAGTAGCCTTTATAGTAAGACTTTAATTCCCCCGATCACTTTCTACATCCTTCATCCTAAATAGGGGTATTCATAGTTTAGACCCTGTCTTTTGTATCTTAAAGCCATTGGACAATGCAGAAAATGATGACTCAATATATTAGCACAATTGAAATGCAGAAAGCAGAGTTTAGGCGATGGAAATTTAAGAAAATCCAATTATGAATGTAGAAATACTTGACAATTAGAAGCAACCGCCAGAAATGTAGATGGAATTAACTCTCGCTATCTGCGCAAGTTAGGAAAGCCACGATACTGAGGAAACTTTAGAGAATTGAGGTGAGAAAAATAGATGGGAAGCAGAATATTCTAACAACCCGCATACTTTTTTTTACCTAATGGTTCCACAATATAAGGACACGTGACTCGTCGTGCTTTCCATGCGCTTCCTGCTGCAACGTAATCATCCAATCTGCGGGGTTGAGCCTTGGTTCTGGTGCTCCTACGTGGCTCCTGCACCGCCTGATCTGTCCCTGCCATGTGGTCACTGAGGACATTTGGTTGATCATCTACCCCATTCACAGCATATGAACTGTAGGGTGTTTGTATAATAATGGAGACATCTTTAGATAACATTGTAAACTTCCTGTCTTGAATCGCTTTGACTGCAGTGTTTCTTCCACCTCTCTGGCCCTCTCTTTCTGTCTCTCGCAAAACTAAACCAAGATTTTCTAATCTTCTTATTTCTTTGTCTGTTGGTCTTGTTGTTCCTCAATGCTTATCAACTGTTTTATATAGTTTTGTGAAGTTTTGTAGTTTATAAGCCAGATTCCAAGCTTCGACTGCTTTATGTTTACTTTATGATTTTCTCCCTTTTCTATTCAGTTCTCTTTACATACCATGTAGCTTATTCTACTTATAAATAATTAATTTAAAAACAAATATCTTAGAAAAACAAAGTGAAATGATGCCGTTGGATTTTTCTTAGAAATGAAAATTGAGAGGTTAATACAATGGCAGAAATGATGTATCATTGAAAGTTTTCCTGCAACAAGGGTAGTAGGCGGTTGCAATTGTCAGTGTGTGAAGTCCTAAAATGCTGATTGGTTGGAGTGGTTACCGGACATTTTGATTTAGATTAAAAAATTCTCATTGTCATAAAAAAACTGATTCACCTGCTTGACTTGGTTGGGCTTCAATGACCTTCCAACTCTGTTACAGGGTTTGTTTGTCTTGTTTTTTAATCTTCTAGTATAGTATTGAAAGTTATGTAGAAAGAAGTTAAAAGACAAGGTTGTTCCCAAGATTATTGAGGAGCAATTTATGAAGGTAAATAAAATATGTTAGCTTTTGTGATAATTTGATCTACATGAGAAAGAACAGAAAATAATAGATTTGCTAACAGAGCAAGAATTGTGAGCTTGCTCCGCGAGCGAGAGAGAAAGTCAGACGGAAAAGCATGTTCTCTCTTTGTGAGGTCCGAAAGTGGAGAGCGCATAGCATTCTCTGGGCACATAGGATCAAACTTACAGCAGCACCTTCTTGGCAGAGTTTCAGGAATTTTACATTAGGATTGCTGTTAGACTTTTGTTTGCCATTGGTTGACATTTATTTTATACTTTTTTACTATTGGATGACTGCATGAGCTGTTGGTGTACTGATTGGAGAATGATAGGAGTTCAAATACATGAGCAGTATGTCTTCTTTTGAAGTAGATGGTTCGGTAATTGTATTTCTAAGATGGTGCTTGATTGTTTGAACAATAGGCAGGGGTGAGCTCCCAAATAGTGTTGTACTTGGCTTGTTTATCCTGGAAATGCAAGTTTCCTAGGAATCTCTTTCTCATATTTGTCTGTCCATGGGATATATTGCTTGCTATGGAATTTCTAGATTCCCAACTACAGGAATGATGAAGCTTTACAAAATAAGACGTCCCAACACCTCTTTTCTTCCAATCATTAACACAGAAAACTTCATTCTTAAGTTTTTTTTTTTTTCCATGTATTCAAGCACAAAAGAAATAACAGAGGTCAAACAAATATATTTAGAGTATAAGCAGGATAATCTTTTTTTTATGATACTCTCAAGTTTTACCAGATAAGCAAGTGAGGATTCTTATTTTTATATTTTTTATTCATTTACTATTTTTTCCATTAAATATTGTAAAATTCTTCACAATTGCATATAAGATTATTAGTATTTGGTGTAAACTTAATTTTGTTATTGTAGCAACGTATGCTAGTAAAGTATGTTAAATACCTACAAGTTTTCCAAGGAAGCAACAAATAGAAATCATGTTGTTCTAGCATATATAAGGTGCCAAACAAATGCAAAGTTCTTACCATTTTGATGCCACCCGGAATCCAACTTTCAACATCACCTTTTGTGTCTTCGTCTACCACTTCTGTGACATAATCCATCAGGAAAAGTTGCAAAGCTATATGCCCGGAAATCCCTCTTCTTCTTGCACTTATTAGCTACACTGCAAAATCGTTATCCCAAAAATGGTCGGGGCACCATTCAAGAACATGAACTTTCCATTGTCTGGTTGAATAAGACATTTCAGATTCTTGACGGAGGCCATCATGTTTAGAAATTCTGAAGGATAGTATGATCTCCATATTAACCATCCTGGGTTCAATCTGGGATAAACCTTGACTGGATGTTTTATTTTTGTATGCGAAAAATTAAGGAGGGTATAAAGAAAGATGTGGATGAAGAAAAGGATCAATGCAATGAACATGGACTAGTTTAAAATTTGGACTATGTTTTTTTGAAGGGTCATATATAAATCGTGCAACAATGCTTGTTTTACTCCTTGCTACGCTTTGTATACTATTACCATGAGATTGTGATGGTTTCTAAGTTTGGTATCAATCTCATAGTTTAATGGTTTTGATGTATCCTCCTTATATATTATGAATCTTAATGGTTTTGAAGCCTGTCCTTGCATGATTCAGATTGTTAACTACATGTTAAGTTCTTGCACTGATAGATTTTGTGATTTCAATAGCGACCATGCAGTTTGATAGGGGATGGAATCATCAATTTGTTTTGAAGATGGCATGTTCTGACAATCATCTTTTAGAAACTGATCTGACCTTAGGGAAGTTTATAGTCTTACTTTCCTTAATATAATTCTTCCCCGCATGTAGATGTTAGTCAAGATATGGAGTTCAACAGAGACATGGGATCGCATCCTACTCTGTCAAGTTCTGTTTTGACACTACCTTCTAATTCTCCTGTAGGAATTGGTGTCTGTGATACAAAATTATCTTGTCCTTCAAGCGAAAGATTTGCAATGCTGATGGACAAGTCATCTACCAAAGATGGAGACAGTAAGTCCAAATCAGGAACTTATTCAGTTAATCCACTGGAAAAGGAAATTCTAGAATCTGCTATCAATGAAAAGGACGCTGAGATCCTCACAACAAGGAAAAGCTATAACGAACACTGTGAACCTCATGCTGATAGTGAAGGCCATTTAAGTAATCGTGAAGCTGGAATTAGGGTGTCTGAGACCATGAATCCATCTGTTGTCATTGAGAACAAGGTGGCCATTCCCGTACTTTCAGGAGATCGCTTAGGGGATAATGCTAATGCTTTTCTTCATTCTAAAGAAGTAAAATCAATCAATTTCTACTCAGAGGATGTGAAAGAGGAAGCAACATCAAGGTGTGGTGAAACTGTTTCATAAACTCGTCTTATTATAGACTTAGAAGTTATGGTTTATGCTGCCTTCCCTTTCGGTTATTGCATTTTTTCTTCTTAAACATTGCTATTGCTTCCTGCATCCCACCAATTGTTAGGTTTCCTAGGTTGGTTGCTTCCGAGATACGGACTCAAAGTGTTTCCCCTGCTGCTCAGTTTAGGAATGGGAATAAACGCCCAGCAGTTATTTGTGACTTTTATGCAAAAGGTTGGTGTATTAGAGGGAGCTCATGTAGGTTTCTTCATATTAACCATGAAGCTGATGGTAAGCAACCCCTGGAGGAAGCTGCAGCTGCAGTGAAATTGACAAAAGAAAGCCAGTTTGATGAAGGTATGTCCCCTGTGGTGTGGCTGTTGAAGAATCTCTTTTGTTACGATGTTTTTATATGCGCCTTCTTCTGTATCAGGTTTGAGGAAGACTAAGGAGGAAGCAACTTTTATTGCTTTTCATGAATCAATGGCTTCTTCATTAGGAAAAGATGCCGCATCTTCACATCACTCCTCAGAAAGAATCCTTCCCCATGAACATGGACAAAGTGAATGTTTGCATCCTTTGGATGAGAAATGTAGCTTTTCATGCCCTCATAGAGAGGATTTGTCTTGGGCCATGCCCCCTGATCCCAAGCGATCTTCCCCATTCAAAGGAGTCGTTGGGTCTTCTTCCTCATTTAAGGACCTGGAAATTGAGAATCATAGACAAAAATGGCTTGATACTGATGGCAGAAGCTATGTTTTTAATGGATGCAGTTCTCTTTTGGTCCGAAAAAGTATTCTTCCTGAACGCCGATCCTTTTTAAACAATTACTGCAGCCAGAATCGATCTTCTTATTCTAGCAGTGTGGATGTTTCGCACATTAGAGGCATGAATATATCAAGCTTGGATAGTTCCCTTTCAACTGGTAGTGTGTGGCCATCTCATTGCATCTCAGCTGAGCAAGGATTATCATTTCCTTTTAGTTCGTTTTCCAACACAAGTAATCAGGTTTCTAAAAGGTCATCAGATCATATTGCTTCTGGATCATCTTCATTCCTGAGAAGTGCTTCCCCTTTCTCTGTTGCTGAGCCTGGAAATTTCTCCATTACCAGTAGACCAGGGGATCGCTTGCATGATGCTGAAGATAAAGCAAAAAAATTTTCAAATGACTGGGAACCATCCGTACCTTTTCGACCAACCTTTTCTATTACTTCTGCACTGATATCATCTCCTGGGAGTCAGCAGTATGATCCTTTTCGTGATAGTTTTGACATTGTAGGAGACAAACTCTTCAAATTTTCTGCCTTTGGTCAAGGGACGTCCACCATGGATGTGTCACATAAACCATCCTTGCTAAATGAGGCCCCTGGGGCAGAGGGCAACGGTGACAAAAGTTCTGTATCTGTTAGTAATGAGATTTTCCCCAAGGAAGGAAGTGCTTCTGGGACCGATCACCACAAAGATATTCCAGCTGCAAAAGGGATCAGTTTTGATCATAATATCAGGGACCAAACTGATGTGCCTACACACAAAAAGGATTTAAAAAGAGAGAGAGTTGGGCAAGACAATGATATTGAGGTAGATCAGAAAACAGAAGGAAATTTGCAAAAAGACTCAAAAGTGCATAGACATTTTCGTTCTGCCCTTGTTGAATTTGTTAAAAAATTGTTGAAACCTACTTGGCGTGAGGGTCACCTCAGCAAGGATGCCCATAATGTGATAGTTAAAAAGGCTGTTGATAAAGTCCTAAGCACTTTGCAACCCCATCAAGTTCCATCAACCATGGAATTGATTAATCAATATCTTTCTTCAGCACAGCCAAAAATTGTAAAGCTTGTTGAGGTGAGTGTCTTGATTGCAGAAACAATCTATATTAGGAGGCGCAGAAGATATATTCTGAAGTATTTTTTGTGCCTGGAACTTATGGATGGTTCTTCTTTTTCTTCCTCCTTTTTTTTTCCTTGGAAATTAATGACTGATTTTTCATTTGCAGGGATATGTGACGAAATATGGGAAATCTTGAGAGGCTAAGCCATGTTGCTTTCTCTTGTAAAGTTTTGAACTCATTCTAATGTGGAATCTCGCGGCTTATTTAAGCACCCTTAAATTTGATATTCAGGTGCAATGCTTTGAGTTTGTTCATTAGCTATTTTTATTCATCGTATCTGATATTTTTATAATAATGTAAAGGAAAAAATTCTGCATTTAGGGTCCATTTGGTATCTGGACGTCAAATTTTAATCTTAGGATTGAATTAGAGGAGAAATTAGTGGTTATTTTCAAATCATTATTGTCTTATTTCCAAAAAATCACAATCATGCTACCATTTACATCCCCATTTCTTTTTTTCTGAACTACAAATCTATTGCTGACTCCAACGACACCACCCTAGTAAACAAGCTGTCAGTGTATTCATGTGATTTAGCTTAAAACTCTTTCTTTTGGCTGGAAGCTAGGAGATTGCCAAAAATCTCAGGTTGACAGTTCTTGCTACTTTCTGTATCTTCCCAATTTGTTTGTGCCAAGGCTTATGCGTTTGTGCATAGGTGCTGCATTGGCATGCATGATGCGTCTTCATTCATTAGCAGGCTTTGGGCTCAAATTCTAATGCTTTGCGTTGCAAGGGCTTTGACATATGCTTGGTTCAATGTTTAAGGTCGTGTTTATAAACTCTCAGCTTATGTGACAGCTGCAATGGTATGTTGCTGGCATGTCCTAGTCCTTTGTTTCTTTTCATTTTAAAATAATTGTTGGATTGTTATAATTTCTCCTCATGCTTGTATAGTATCTGCATATCATTTTTCTACAATACCATGGAAGTCATATCTGGATATGTTTGTGGGATGAGGTACTGCTTTATGTGCTCTTTACAGTCTTCTTTTTTAATGAGTATACATTTGACGGCCAATATCGTAAGCTCTAAGTTCTTATGCTTTTGCTACAAATGTCTTTTAATTGGGATGCATAAGCTTACAAACGTTTCAGGCTCATTGCTTTGACAAGTTGTATTCTGTTATTTTGTGGCTTTATCATAGTTTGTGATGAAACTCAGAGTATTTTTCTTCTAATGTTTCATATATCGCAATTAGATTTTATAATTTATTTATACTACAAAGTTTATCCTATAATTGAAAAAATAAACTTAATAATAATCTGATAAGGTACCAACCCTTATCGAACTCACTTCACACAACAGTTAACAAGAACCTCCAACTTTTATTGCTCCTGATAGCGTTAGAGAGGCTATCCACTCTCCCATGTACAAACTTCACAAGAATACTCGATGAATACAGAGGACTAAAGAGGGTCCTATTTATAGTAGGAAACTACAAGTAACTGTGTGGCAGTTTGTAAAGCTAACAGCAACAGATTGACACTACTTGTCAATGGTTTTCTTACGTCTGCTGTATACAAAGTGAATTGGGGGTTTATCAATACTCCCCCAATTTAGCCACCTTGTCCTCAAGGTGGAAAGATGGAAATTGTTCTGAAATGACAGCAGCTAATTGCCACGTAGCTTCAGAAGTAAGCAATTGAGTTTATTGAATGAGGACTTCCAAACTAGCTGAATTTGGACGAGTGTCAACCACATTAGCAGTTGTCACCCTCCATTGCATATCATCGGTCAAACAGGCAGGTATTTCTGAGAAGGCTTGTGTTGGTCCAATTGTCTTCTTAAGCTGTGAAACATGAAAAATAGGATGCAAGGATGTAGTACCAGGTAAATCCAGCTTATATGCAACTTCACCAATAGGCTCTATAATTGTAAAAGGCCCAAAAAATCGTGGTGCCAGCTTCTCATTGACACGCCTAGCCAAAGAAGACAGTCTGTACGGCCGTAGCTTGATGAAGACAGAATCACCAACCTAAAATGACACCTCTCTTCTCTCCTTATCCGCTTGTTGCTTCATTCTTTGTTGGTTTGTTGGGAAACCAACAATTGTTCCCACAGCTCCTTAATGGCAGAATCTCTAGCTAATAATGATGCATCCAAATCAGAAACAACAGTAGCTCTAGATGGTTCATAGTGAAGTAAGGGTGGTGGATCACGCCCATAAACAATGCGAAAAGGAGTACAATGAGTAGATGTGTGATAGAAAGTATTAAAACAATACTCAGCCTAAGGGATCTATCTAGCCCACTCCTTGGGACGTTGAGAAGTAAAACAGTGAAGGAATGTCTTCAAACAACAATTAACAACTTCCGTTTGTCCATCGATTTGAGGGTGGTGTGCCGAACTCCAAAGAAGCTTAGTTCCTTGCAACCGAAAAAGCTCACGCCAAAAAATACTCATGAAAACCTTGTCTCGATTCGAAATAATAGTTTTAGGAAATCCATGTAAGCGAACAATGTTGGATACAAAAATGGCAGTAACTTGTTTTGCTGTGAAAGGATGCCGAAGAAGGAGAAAGTGGCTATACTTAGCCGATCTACCATCATCAAGATTGTGTTAAACTTCTCGGATTTGGGCAGCCCTTCCATAAAATCAAGAGAAATGTCTTCCCAAATCGCCAAAGGAATAGGAAGTGTCTGCAATAAACCACTAGAAGCCAAGGTACTTGCTTTATTTTTTTGACAAACCTCACAAGTTGCCACATATTCTTTCACATCTTTTTTCAAGCCGGGCCAAAATAGCTCACTTGCTATGCGTTTATATGTCTTAAGAAAACCACCATGACGCCCTAAGGCACTGTCATGAAACTCAAAGAATTTTCTGTTTTAAAGAGGAGAAAGAACTTAATACCATACGGTCACGAAAGCAAAATGTACTTTGTTTGAGTGTCCATTCCATTTTAGAATGCCCTTGTTGTTCTAGCTCTTTTTTTATCAATGACAGCTTTGGGTCTTTCTCCACTTCATCATGAACAGTAGATATGTCAACCATGCCGACGGTGATATTTGTGTTTACTTCCACTTGTGAAGGCATACGGGACAATGCATCAGCTGCCTTATTTTGGGCCCCGGGCTTGTATTGAATGTCGAAGTGAGAGCCCATTAGTTTCTGCAATCATTTATGGTACTCGGGGGCAACAATGCGCAAGTAACGAAGGCTTTTTTGGTTATTGCGGACAGTAAAGTGTCTTCCAAGTAGATAATGACGTCACTTTTGAGTGGCCAACACAACAACCCTCAATTCCTGCTCATAAACTGACTTTTGCTTGGCCCGGGGAGATAACACTTGGCTGAAAAAAGCGATGGGTCTCCTTCCTTGTGATAGAACAGCCCTAAGTCTTTCTCCTGACGCATCAGCTTCAATGACAAAATCTTTATTGAAATCGGGGAGAGCTAATACCAGTACTTCTGACATAGCCTTCTTCAATTTATTCACTGCGGCTGTAGCATCATCCGACTAACAAAAGCTATCTTTTTTCAACAATTGAGTTAAAGGGGTAGCAATAGTACCATAACCTTGCACAAAACGGCGATAGTAGCCGGTGAGACCAAGGAAGTCTCGAAGTTCCTTGATAGTCCGCGGCATTGGCCATTTCTCCATGGCACTTACTTTCTCCGAGTCAGCACGCACTCGCTCCTTAGAGATAAAATGCCCCAAATACTCCAGTTGAGTTTGAGCAAAAGAGCATTTCTTTTTGTTCATCTTGAGTTGTTGCTCCCGAAGTATCCTCAAAACAACATTAAGGCGTGTAAGATGCTCTTGTAATGAAGGGCTGTAAATGAATATATTATCAAAAAAGACTAGCACAAATTTCCGAATATGGTCATGAAAAATACCGTTCATGAGGGTTTGGAAGGTTACCGGTGCATTGGAAAGACCAAACGGCATAACAAGAAATTCATAACGCCTCTCGTGTGTTCGGAAAGTCGTTTTTGCTACATCCTCCTTAACAAGAATTTGGTGATATCCCGATTTTAAGTCGAGCTTAGTAAAAATATCAGCACCATGTAATTTGTCGAGGAGCTCATCAATGTTAGGAATTGAAAATTGGTCAGGAATTGTAGCTTTGCTCAAGGCTCGGTAGTCGACACAAAATCGCCAACTACAGTCTTTCTTTTTAACCAACAAGACGGGGCTCGAAAATGGGTTGTTACTTGGGCGAATAATCCCTGACTTCATTATCTCTCCAACCAAGTGTTCAATCTCATTCTTTTGCCCGTGGGGATAACGGTAAGGCCTTACATGGATAGGGTCTACTCCTTGTTGCAAGACAATGGATTGCTCATGACCTCTTGATGGTGGAAGCCCAATAGGATCCTCAAGTACATTTGGAGAAACATCTAATAAAGCTTCAATATCAACAGGCAAAAATGAGTTTTTACCTTCGTCCGTATTCTTCACAATAAGGCTACAACCCTCTATTAGCACCACATCTTCCTCACGATGCAGATATTTAGCCATAGACTTCAAGGAAACCATTGGTCTATGTAAGTCAGGATCTCCCTGTAAAGTGACCGCCTTCCCTTCCACTTTACACAACATCTTCAACTTGCTCCAGTCATTAGTGGTCTCGCCCAAGCTAGTCAACCATCGGAGACCCAAGATAACATCTGCACTCCACATTGCCAAAGGAAGGAATTCTTCGATAATAACCAGCTCCCCAACCAAAAGTTGGATGTTTTTACAAACTCCATTGCTTTTGGTGTACTGTCCATTCCCAATCAGAATCCAGTAGTTTGTTGTAGGAGATATTGGCAGCTGCAAAAATTCAACTACACTGGGGGCAATAAAATTGTGGGTAGCCCCACAATCAACCATCACCGTCACTGTAACTCCCTCAATCGACCCACGTACCTTGAGTGTCCTAGGGTCAGAGGCTCCTCCT
>MUZT01053209.1:0-11810 GCA_002156105.1 Passiflora edulis | reverse complement strand
TTCCATGTTTGTTTTTCCATGTATGCATGCATCCTTCTCCTACCATGGGGCTACCCCTTTCTAATGAAATTTTTAAAATCACATGTGTCAAACAACTTTAATGTCCTTTTTTTATGTTATATAATGAATATGTTCTTTTTCTTACCCACTGATTACTCCTCTTCCGATATTTTACTTTTAATTATTTTCAGGTATCAGAATTTGGAGCTCGTGCTCTGGCCATCTCATTGCCTGTCTCTTGTGTTTTGGGTCTTCTTTCTTCCATGATTGCGTCTACCAATGGTAAGCAGTATCTTTACTGCACATTGTTATCATCATATTTGCCCTGGATATATAATTAGGGCAAATGACTCATTAGAATGATATAATCATTGTTTTCCTGGTTCGTTAAAAAATGGGACATCTTTTACGAACCATTAAAACCATGTTTTGGGAACTTGGTGTTACTAATACATGCAGTCCTTAAGATAACAGTGTGTTATTGATGATTTAGAATTTAATCTGCATTAGCCTTTTCCTCTTACTTTAGAAAATTATTCGTAAAAGTGGTAAAATGTCTCTCTTTTCAGCAAGAGTTGGTCAAGGTTAGTCAACTCTGGTAACTGATTTTATATTGCAGGTTCAATTTTGTATTGTTTCTTTACTATCCTACATTCCACTTACCTGTACCCGATGTGTGTCAGATAGTTTAATATGTTGCTATGTTGCTTTCCCTAATAATTAAGTTACAGGAAGTTTAATCTGAATCCTTTGCTTTGATTTGGTGAGCTAACCACAAAACAGTTTAAAAGTAAATTAACTACCATATAAGACGTAGATGCACAGTTCAAAAGTAAATCTGAATTCTTTGCTTTGATTTGGTGAGCTAACCACAAAACAGTTCAAAAGTAAATTAACTACCATATAAGACGTAGATGCACAGTTCAAAAGTAACTTAATTAACTAGCAATATAAGACGTAGATGCAGTAACATCCCATAAAATTTTTGGTTACGAAAGATGGAAGCTACACCTAAAATGTGTCATCACTGAAAAGATGACTAATGAATCCTAATCAAACCTGTTAAATTCTGTTATTCATACTCGTTCTTTGGGTTTTTACTACTCAAAAGATCAGTTATTTTAAAGCCACTGAACAATGTTATTATATGTCATAAATGCATCTTATTTCAAAACTTTGAAATTGCTGGTCTATTATTGGAATCTTGTTGTTGTAGGTATTTTCTTTTGGTTTTGTCTTCAATGCAACCTTCACAACTATTGCATCAATAGTTCATTATTGTTATTGAAGCAAGTAAGTATGAAGACTTATAGGCATACTCCAGATAGTAGGTGTTGGTGTTGTAGTTGTTTTAAAATATTTGATATTTGTAGATATGTATATTATCATGTCCCAAACTACATGTACTAGTCAGGGAATGACACGTGGTGATAATTCAGTGTAGATGATATCATCAGGGGTAGCTATGACATTAATATTTTATTTATATCATTGTATATAATCCATTGGACCCGTAGAAGATTTTGGGCTCTTAATCTCCATCATTGGTGTAAGAAGTGTAATAGCTAGATAAATGATAGTTATGCTATTTATAACCTATTCCATAATTCCTAAAATTATGAGATACAATTGGGTCTTCTTCAAAGTATCTTTTCCTCTTTCGAGTTTGTGTGGTTGCAAGGACACTAGTTTGATTTGCGTCTCGACTTGGTGCAAAAATAAGGGAGGTTGACTTGTCTTATGAGTGAGAGGCCAACTTTGGTTCCATGATAGTTGATAGCAAAGCCAAAGGTTTGAAGGCGAGGGAAGATTTTGAGGAGATGGCATCCACAAAGTTCTATTTGTGCTATTGATGAACATGTTAGAAAGAAAGTAAGTAGAGCATAACCCTTATGCTCCTAAGAAGTGTGTCAAGATTGTTATTGCTTGACATTTTTTAGGCAAAGTTAAGAAAGACTTAAGCTTAATATTGTTAATGACCATGATAGGTTCGATGATATTGAAAAGCTTAGGTGACACAAAAGAGCTTTGTAGAGAGATACAAGAATTTCTTAATCAAGTAGTCGATGACTTAAGAAAGTAAAATACATTTGGTATAGTCTCCTAACCAAACTAGTCGGGATGAAATAGCAAGTGGAGGCATGCAAGCAAGCCCTGATGTGACTCCTAGTTTGAAATCAAGTTGCTCAAGTCAAAGGTATATAATGGTGTCAAGAATGCTAGGGAAATTGACTTCCTCTTCAGCATTGACTTTGACATAATGAATATAAACGAGGATAATTAGAATGTAAAGGTTGTTGTGAACTACTTCACTATAATGAAGACGGCAATATACCAAAAATGATGGAATGTTGCATATGTCCTCTTGAGGGTAGACTTCAAGAAATAGTTGAAGGTCCCAAATTCTATCTACATAATGTCGACTTGAAGTTATAGAAAGGTTTAAAAGACTCAGTTATATAAATAAGATTAAAAAGGTACATAAAATAATTTCAAAAATTAATATTGAAAACTTTTCACTTTCTTGTTGGGAGAGCACCGTTTGCAACATTGGACAACAATGGAGTTGTAACGGTGATAGGTGCAGGATCTATTGTTGTCGGCTATAACTATTATCAAATTGAATTTCAAAAGAATGAAAGAAGCAAGATCTCTTAAGTGGAGGGAGATATGGCATTAGTGAAGATCTTCATGAGCAAGAGGGAGCTTCAAAACCCTACCGTGATAGAGCCAGTTTCTCTAGATGGAGGAGGCACAGTTGGGAACACAATGTTACTTTGGATAAATCTAAACTTGCTTCCTTTTGATACTAAGAAGTGGAGTTCCAAAATTGTCCTGAAAAACAAAAGTTGAATAGTAAGCAAGGAAAAAAAAAATAAAGAGTCCAAGGGAGATGATGCTGAATGGAGCAAGTGGTAGAATAACAGTGTCATCCAAGCAATGTTGAATGCAACCAATGTCGAGATTGAGAAGTCTAAGGCCAAAAGAGATGGACGGATTAATGTGATTGTCAACGTTGGAGGTAAGAATTCACCAGTCTTAGTTTTTAGAGACTTCATAAACAAGTAGCAGGGCTGGAGATTGTTTGCACATAAACTAATTTATTTATGGACTGCTTTAGTAGTTGAGCTTATCATTGTTGATTGGAGAAGTAAAGTAGATCTTATAGTTATTTCAATAGCTAATTAATCTATTGCGTTTGGTATGAAGTTCTTTGAAGTGGCAACAGCAATCCTAGTATTGATTTTCAACTCCATGATTTTGATTGGTAAACACAAACACATTTACAAAGTCGCTTTAGTAGTTGAGCTTATCATTGCTGATTGGAGAAGTAAAATAGATCTTATAGTTATTTCAATAACTAATTAACCTATTGTGTTTGGTATGAAGTTCTTTGAAGTGGCAAAAGCAATCCCAGTATCGATTTCCAACTCCATGATTTTGATTGGTGAAGACAAACATATTATAAGGTAATTAATCAGGCAAGTGGAAAAAATCCCTGGTATGCACATCTTGGAGGGAGGTGAACAAATCCCATGATCTTGCTATAAAAAGGGACAATAAAAGATGTAATTCTCGTTATCAAGTTGAATGAGTTGACAAGTTTCAAAGTGGTGGATTTGGGAGAAAAGCTGCGGTCTTGTGAAGAAAAATCGAGATGTTGATTCCAAGGTATTAGAACTTAGGAAAGCATTGTGTAGGATCTTTGTTTGAGAGTCCAGCTTACTCGTCTGCGAAAATTGGTGGTTTTTGTACAAGAGACTCAAGAAAATAGTCTGATTGCAAACAGAATTACCAAGGATAGGCAAATTTTTGTGGGATAGCACAAGAACAAATTGTCTTAATATAAAAAAGAGAAAAGAAGTGTGCTAAGCAAGCACATCAAATTTGAAAAGATATTGTCCAAGAATATCTCAACCCATGGAAAACAAGTGGCAAAGTCCAAATTTTGGGGAAGACGACTGTGTAATAGGGTTACATGTAGAACTGAGAGTTCCAATTAGCCATTTGGAGACAAAGTTGTCAAGTATTGAAACTGAGTTGCAATGCGTCATGTTTCAAACTATATATATCTTCTGAGCCAAGTAATGATACATCTCCCATATCATGACATTGTAATAATGCATCATAGATGACATTACTAAAGGAAGGTAAAGAGGATTAAAGTAACATATATGCCTTCTATATATATCATTTGTACATGATCTATTGGATTCATAGAAAGTTCTGGATTATTGATCCCCACTACTGGTATGAGAGGCGTAATAACTATGCAAAAGGTAATCATCTCATTTGTTACATTCTTAAAATTCTTAATAGTGAAAATCAATTGAATGTTCTCCAAAAGACCTTTCTCTCTTGAGTTAGTTTGATTATGAGAATTCTAGTGTGCTTTAGTGCAAAGGTAACCGAGGTTGACTTAATTTTGGGAGCGAGAGGTGTCCAAATATTATACATCGAGTCCACAAATTTGATCTTGGCTAAACGCAACTTCATTATGCAATCATATACTTCAAAACTCAATTTGTTCCTCTTGTTTGTCACTAAGATGTTCTTGGCCAATACTTTTTTATTTTGGATTTGGTGTAATCCCCTTCCCTTTTTTTGTTGGCGTAGCTCTTCTTCTTCTTAACTTTCTTGTGCTAACTTGTTTTTGTGTTCTTTCTCAACGCTTGCCGCTTCTAATTATTTTGTTGGCAGTCATGCTACTTTAAATTCTCAATCAAGATGGTAATTGTAACACAAGAATATGAAACTTTGAAGCGGCAAGCGTTGAGATTCATGCTATTTTGTTTTCAAATTCTTTCTCTTTTGAATTGTAACCTTAGTCAATCAATGAGAGTCTTGAACGAGAATGATGCATCATCTTGAGATGGCTTGATAATGTGAGTTGCATCTCCTAATTTTCCACTAAGATGTTCAATATTTTTTTGTAAATTCACTCGCATTATGGGTTAAGAGCCAAACATTTCTAGCATTCCTTTGTTGCTAGCATGTGGGATTGTCCACTTCGAACCCTTCGAAGACGTGCGCTTGGTAAGACTTTTCGAATTTGCTGTTTTGCTTCCGACTGCTCTACGATTTGCTTGTCTCTTGCCATCAATATAATTGAATGGGAGATTGGTGTTGGGATTATTCTTGTCACACGAAAGAACCTCGTGATAGCATAGTATGATAATCATTTATTTGAACAAATAGTAAAGGTCCACTTTTTTTTTTCACCAAATCAACAATAACAAATTTTAACTCCTTGAGCTACTTCAAAAATGAGTTTGGCTTCTGTGTTGGCAATCTTCTGCCGGTCATATTCCTCACCAAACATATGCCTAACTTTACTACTTTCTCTTTTCAAATTACTTGAGACCTAATATCAATTAGGGCTGATGGTCCTTACCTCCAACTTTGATTATCGCGAAATTCCGTTTGTTTTTTAGTTTATAAGAACTTTGAATTCATTGAACGATTATTATATATTTTATTGTTGTTTATATAATTTGTTATTTTTCAATGTTATCTCTCTTAGATTCTATCCTTGCTCTAACAAACTTTTTGTTTTTAGAAATCCCGAATTTTGTATGGTTTTTGGCAACAAAAGAAAAAAAGTTTAGATTTGTCCTTAACAATTTTTATTTTTCCTAATTTTGTTTTCTCCATTAACAAATTTGGTTCTCTCTATATGAGACTTATGGACTTTCCTCTTGGTTATGGTCATCTTTCTCACATATGCCATAGCTCTACCTAGGCTAGACATTCTCCTTTTGAAACTCAATCAAGAACTCTATAGTAGGTATAATTGATAACAGGTCTTGTACTTAGCACATTTGTAGCTCGAGTTTTGCCTAGTACTATAAGCTATTAGGAAAACGAATAGTGCTACTACATTGAGATGCCGAAAATATCCATCTTTAACCTTTGAAATTCTTTTGTATATCTTTTGAAAATATTTATGTGAGTGAATATTCAAAGACATTCCCTAATTTTCAGCTCAACATTTTGTAGATAGAAACGTGCATAATTTTTATTTGAAATGCACCTCTAAAGGAACATCAACAATCATTCTATCCTTTCTAGTATAACATTGCTTTCATCGTAATAAGGTGGTATTAGTGAAGTAGTTCACAACAACTTTCACATTCTAAGCATTCTCCTTTTTGCCTACTATGTCAACGTACATCTCAATGCCAAAGAGAAAGTTGTTAATTTCACTTGCATTATTGTTACCATCAATTGATTTTGGCTTAGGCACCTTGGTCTAAACTATTGGACCGATTAGCACCCAACTATATGAAGCAATTTGCTTGTAATCCTTCATCTCTTTATGGATCCTGACAAGTTTGGTTAGAAAATCATCTTGAATTTTATTGACTTTCTTCCTCATATCTCAACCACTTGGTTAAGAGATATTTGCAATTTTTTTTCTAGATTTCTTTATGTTACTTGAGCTAATCTTCTCGATGTATGTTTTGATCTCGACAAATCTATCACGGTCATCGATTATAGTGAGTTCAAGTTTTGCTAGTTTTGACTCGAAAGATGTTATGTAATCATTTGTCTCAACTCGCTTCTTAAGAGCTTGAGAAACACACTACGTTTCTAACATGTTCCTCAATGGCATAACAGGATTTGTGCACATGACATTTTCTAGAAATCTCCTATTGCCTTCAAACTTAGGCTTCATTATCAATTGTGATGGGGCTGAAATTTCTAAATGAAACACCCATGGACACTTGGGCATTTCTCAGAGTCAAATCAGTCTTGCTTTCTTAACTTTGGACTAAACTGGAAACTGTTTAGACACTAGTGGGGTTAGAATTCTCACAGTTACGTAAATTCAAAAGAGAAAGAATTTGAAAAATACCCGGTTGTGTAGACCTTTCTAAATGGAGATCAAGAATATGAAACTTTTCATGAATCCAATGTATCCTATACAAAACCATACATAGAAATTATTAATGTCATCTCGATAATGTTACTGGTGTTTTATTAGTACAATGTCATAATATGTGGGACGTGAATTCCTTAATTTACGCGACTCATAGTTTGGGATATCACGATATACATTGTGGAATATAAGTAATATAAAACCTTGTTTTTTTAACAACCTGTTTGGATTTTTTGCCCTCTAGGGTTTAGTTGGATATGTAAGTGATTGTTTCTGAATCTAAATGGTTTTTAAGGGTGCGAAATGTGTTAGAAAATATTGTAAGTTTTGATATTCTTCTACATTGTTATCTCAGTAGAAATTGTTCTATTGTGTTTAAACTTTTTGTTGTTTTTCGATATACTACAAAAGGGTAGAATTTTGTTAATGAGTCTAAACAAAAGAGATAAGTTGATAATCTCAATGATCTAAAACCTATTAAACCTTCAGTTTAGATCTTGTGGCCTGTCTTCTGTTAGTACACTAATTCTATTATAGCATCAATTTTGTAGTCTCTATCTGGAGAATAAATTGAGCCTGACACAATGAGTAGAAAATTAAGGAACAAATGCACTACTGTATGAATGTTATAACTATAATGAATGATAAGTAGGTTTTCATCAACATTCTTTATTTTTTCTTTCTTGGGGTAGCATTGATATTTCTTATTCATCTGCATATCCTGGCAGGAAGGCCTTCCTTTATTGTCTGATTTGTTATTTAAGGACCTTAAGATATTAGTGATGGTTCCAGTGAGCAGGAGTTACATGTGGGCCTATGCATGCTTCCAGTTTTCAATGGTGATCTTGTTTGCTCATATCTTTTACACGGTGGTGAGAAAGTTTCTTCCATGATTCTCAGGCTCTCCATCTTTTTCCTTTTTTTTTTTTTAATTGGTTCAAAGGGGCTCAGTGATGTGTTCTTATCTACATTTGCAGCTTAATTTGAATCCGATTCTTGCGGTCCTGCTATCGTCATTCACTGGATTTGGAATTGTTGTCAGCACAAACTCTCTTCTTTTAGAGTATCTTAGATGGAGAAGTAGACAAAGGCAACTACAACCTTTCCATTTGCAGGAACAACAGCAAGACCTTCAACATCAACGACGAGGACAACAATCTACAGAAGAGCCTTATGTTAGACCCTCTAGACAGCAAGAAGACATTGTCCCTAACACGTAGCCCACAAGAACATGAAGCTTTGCTTTTCTGTTGCGCTCACAGGTAAAAAACACATCAGCTCAGCTATTGTGGCGCATATCTATCAGCTTGGCATTTTTAAGCATATGACTGAACTAAAAATTATGCTTGCCTTGGCATCTTCAGCTTCATTTGGTTTCTCTTGGTCTCCTCGTCCTGTTGTATAGTTGAGGATTTATTGTAAGTTTTGTACAACACCATTCTGATTCATCTCTTTATTAAAATTATAAAATCATGCGATTAAGGAAACTTTCTGTAGACAAGTCATTATCATGTATTATATAATGGATGTGAACTTTATAAGTATGTATATATTGTCATTGAGCCTAGTACTACTAGTCCAAGTAGTACGTGAATAACCCAAGCAAATATTCTTATTTTCTGAAATAAACAAATAAAAATTTACGATATCAATAAATATTATTATAATATTGAAAATTCATATACAGAAAATTTCCCTTTTTTTGAAAAATCTAAAATATCCAAAATACTCAAATTCTCTAAAATGTTTCCAGAATAGGCCCAATAGAGTAGAAGAGAAATATAGAAAAAAATTTAAAATAGTAAATCATTCCCAAAAATTTCTTCAAAATAATAAAATTTGTTCTAATAAACCAAAACATAACTTATAAAATATCTGAGAAATTAATTGAAAAGATTTAACATAATTAAAATATATTTTCATGGTAAAACCATAAAAATAAAATCCAAGAATCATGATGCACATGAAAAAAAAAATAATAATAAAAATAAAATCGACCATGCTTAAAATAACATTAGAATAAATAGAAAGGAATAATATAATGATGATAGAAAAACAATTGAAGATTTTTGTCCTCAAAATTTATATATTGTCGCTAACCAATTCAGATGACATACCGAGGTGGCAGGGTTTTTGTTTTTATAAAATTTTGGTTTTGGCTGCCAACCCCAAAATCATGGAGAACAAGTAGATCCCAACTTATCGTTTCCGACAACCAAATATATATTTCTAGACTTGTATTTTATGTGCATTCTGATGCTGATGCTACTGCTCACTGTAAACTATGAAGCAAAGACTCCTCGCATCAGTTGCCGAACAAGCTACTCCTCGTCACGTCTATAGCCACAACCTCAAAATCACTCGGTTGGGTCAATCGGGTCGGATTGATGAGGCCCTTCAACTTTTCTCCCGGATTACCCCGAAGAACTCTGTCACATACAACTCCATGATCTCTGTTCTAGCAAAAAATGGCAGGATAACTGAAGCCCGGGAGTTGTTTGACAAAATGCCCCGTAGAAACTTGGTTTCTTGGAACACCATGCTCTCGGGCTACATGCACAATCAGAAGATCCACCATGCCTGCAAGCTGTTCTCGGAAATGTCCCACAGGGACCTCTTCTCCTACACTTTGATGATTACTTGCTTCACGCGTAATGGGCAGCTACGAGAAGCTAAAGAGCTATTCGATTCGCTTCCTCCCAACTTCAAAAGAGATGCCTCTTGTTGGAATGCTATGATCGCTGGTTATGCGAAGAAAGGAAGGCTTGATGAGGCTAAGAGGTTATTTGCTGAAATGCCTGTTAAGAATTTAGTTTCCTGGAATTCGATCCTTGCTGGGTATATCCGCAATGGACAAATGAATTTGGCTATGCAATGCTTCGAAGAAATGAAAGAACGAGATGGAGTTTCCTGGAATTTGATGCTAGACGGGTTTGTCAAAGAAGGTGATTTGGATTCTGCTTGGGACTTATTTCAAAATAATCCAGAGCCAAATGTTGTATCTTGGGTTACAATGTTATGCGGTTTTGCAAGAAATGGAAAGATTTTGGATGCTAGGAGACTTTTTGACCAAATGCCAGTTAGAAATGTGGTCTCTTGGAACTCGATGATCTCAGGTTATGTGCAGTGTTGCCAAATCGACGAAGCAAAGAAGCTTTTTGATGAGATGCCAAAGCGGGATTCCGTGTCTTGGACCACCATGATTGATGGTTATGTTCGTGTGGGTAGGCTTGATAAAGCGAGGGAGTTGCTGAACAGAATGCCTAACAAGAATATTGGAGCCCAAACAGCACTGATCTCTGGTTATATAAAATATGATAAAATGGATGAAGCTAGTAAAATATTTAGCACAATAGGAATCCGTGATATGGTCTGCTGGAACACAATGATTGCTGGTTATGCACGATCTGGAAGAGTGGATGAAGCTTTAGGTCTATTCAAACAAATGGTCAACAAGGACATGGTTACATGGAATATCATGATTGCTGGTTATGCTCACGCAGGACAAGTGGATATGGCTCTTAAGGCGTTCAAAGAGATGGGAGAAAAGAATTTAGTTTCTTGGAATTCATTAATTAATGGTTTCATGGTTAATGGATTGTATTTTAATGTTCTAACAGGTTTTTCATTGATGTGGAGTGAGGGAACAAAACCTGATCAATCTACTTTTGCTTGCGGACTAAGCTCATGTGCCAGCATTGCTGCTTTGCACTTTGGACAGCAGCTTCACCAACTAATTTTGAAGTGTGGCTATGTGAATGATTTGTTTGTGAGGAATGCCATGATTACCATGTATGCTAAATGTGGAAGAATCTTGGAAGCTGAGCTAGCATTCAGAGGTATTAATCATCCTGATGTTGTGTCATGGAATTCTTTGATTGGCGCGTATGCATTAAATGGACAGGGCAAAGAGGCCATTGAAGCTTTTGAGATGATGAGATTCAAAAAGGTGGCTCCTGACCAAGTCACCTTCATTAATATCTTGTCTTCATGCAATCATTCTGGTCTGGTTGATCAAGGTTCAAGGTTCCTTAAGTGCATGACTGAAGTGTATGAGATAGAACCAACGGCTGAGCACTACGCATGCATGGTTGACTTGCTTGGGCGGGTGGGTAGATTGGATGAAGCCTTTGAAATGGTTCAAGGAATGAATATCAAGCCCAATGCTGGAGTATGGGGTGCAATGCTAGGGGCTTGCCGAACACACAGAAATTTGAAACTTGGAAAGTTAGCTGCCATGAAGCTTTTGGAATCTGAACCCAAAAAAGCATCAAATTATGTGCTTTTGTCAAATATGCATGCCGAGGCTGGAAGATGGGAGGGGGTGCAGGAAGTAAGAGCATTAATGGAAGAGAGTTACAGAGAAAAGCAAGCTGGCTGTAGTTGGATTGAGGTAAAAAATCAAGTAAATTCTTTTCTATCCAATGATTTGACTCATGAAAAGGCAGGAGATGTTTTTTATACTCTGGTAACCTTAGCTGCTCAGGTGAGTAATATTGATTTCATGACTGAAATATTTTCTTGACTTCATAAATATGGTTTCTTATTGACTACGTTATTTGCTTTTCCTCATAATTGTCCTGTGAAATATAACATATGCCAGGAATATTAATGAACCCAATGAATCTGATGTAGTTAAATTGGCAATTCTGCTTTGTGCCTATACTTGGTGATGTTTTATGACAGTGCCAGTTAAATAATCTTCATTGTGATTCTCTTATATTCTTGGAAAGTATCAACGTGGAAAGGCTGGCATGATTTGACTGGCTGAAGATTAGAAACCTCATGTCAATCATATTATCAAGATGCAAGATGCAAGAGCACTACCCAACAGAGAACAGGAAAAATGTAGAACTCAAATGGAGGAGGTGCACTAAATATTCCCTGTGGCACATAACGGCCTGCGCTTTGGCTGGTGCTATTACCC
>MUZT01052174.1:0-10492 GCA_002156105.1 Passiflora edulis | reverse complement strand
CTCTGCAACTGGTGAATACGTTGGCGAGCACGACAGGTGCGACAGGCAATCATCTTCGAAGAGAAATTTCGGAGATAGTATTCACTATCAGCAACATCAGGGACATTTTACGACATGGAGCGAAACACCCTATGCTGCAAAAGCTAGGCATAGAGATATTAACAAGTCTGGCTATAGAAGATGAAGCGAAAGAAAGGATCGGAGGCACAGGTGGAATCTTAAAGGAGTTATTTAACATTTTCTTCAACCATGAAAAGCCTGAGAGTCAGAATCATGCAAGAACTGTTGCAGGGGAAGCTCTGGCAATGCTGGCCTTAGACAGCAGAAGTAATTGCCACCGGATTCTGAAGCTGAAGGTCCTAGACAGGCTTGTAGAAGCACTCGAGATTCCAGTTCGTCGTGTGAATGCAGCAAGAATACTGAGAAACTTGTGCATTTATACTCGAGGGGATTGCTTCCACCAGCTAAAAGTAGTTGCAGCTTCCGCACCCACTGTAAGTTCTTTCCTGATCATCTGAGAAGCTGATTGTAGTATAATATAAATCGACAACTTAATTGTAACCATGTCAGAGCTGTATTCCATGCAGGTGCTCAAGGCAATTATGTCAGAGGAGAACAAACTACAAGAAGTAATGGTTGGATTAGCTGCAGAAGTTTTCAAATTCATGACTTCAGAAGAAACCAGCATCACGTTCGGAAAATCTGGAGTGACAGAAGATGAACTAGCTCAAAAAGTAGTCAACATTTTGAAGCAGTATGACCATCCAACAATCAAGGTCCCCAGGATTCGAAGATTTGCCATAGAGTTGGCAATTTGTATGATGCAAAGCAGCACAGAGAATGTACGCAGTTTCAGGAATCTGGGGTTGGAGAGGGAGCTGGAGGGTGTTTTAGAGACCACAGCAGAAGTTGAAAGCTTCAACATTTTCTCTGGTACTGCCGGGGTAAGCCGCCATGGCACAACTATTCATTCATTGGTTGAAACAGCAATTGAATTGCTCCAAGAAAGGTAAAATCATCCACGGACTGTAATAACATATACAATACAACTCCGCCAACAGAAGGAACTGTCAATATGTTTGCTCTGTTTACAACACAAAATTCTTTTTTCAGTAACACGCATGGATGTAATTTTGATTAATACTATTCAATTATCAAGTATTTTGCCATCAAGGGCTATTTGGCAATTCTGGTAATCTTTTCTTTATGGTTCTGAGTTGAGCTCTGAGGTGTTGTCAAGGTTTCTAGCCGGCGGTAATGCAAACAGTCTTCTTTCATTAACACATACAATAACCGGCTGTAATGATTTTCTGAGTGTTGTTTTCTGAACTGAACCTCAAAAGAATCAAGCGAACTGCAAGATTTAACAAAGTATTAATCAAGATGTGTTTCACTAGTTCAGGGTGAAAGAATCATTACAAAACTTTACTAAATTGAACAACAGATTGTTCGGTAAGCCAACATGATCAACAAAAGCCAACGTGAAGATGCAATAACCTATGTTTCTTCCATCAGTTTTTTGAGTATTTTACAGAGCTGAATCACTAAGACTACCCCAATTACAAAATAATACATAATGCGGATGTTGATATTAGACAGTTCTTCTCAGTTTTCAACGTTTGTTTCGGAAGAAATTGAAATCCCAACGGCGCATTAAACCATCCATAATGTGGCTTGCCGGGTTCCTTTCCACTGTCAGTGTAGCTTTTGTATTACCTGACAGGTCTGCCTCATTTGAGCTTCGGTTGCTTTCTGAAGTATCACTTTGAGTAGAAATAGTTGTGCTTCCTGATTCTATTATGGATCGAGAGTCGAATTCATGTCCCATGCATGATGCACTTGTTTCCGGAGAAGGTTGTTCGGAGGCCGGTTTTTGGTCATTGATTACTGAAGGTGAAGATGATTCCAGCTTGGAAGGTTCATGTTGCTCTGTGGAAACTGAAGTTGGTATAGTCTCCAAAGGATGATGCTGTTCTGCGTTGGAGGATGCATATGGATTACCTTTTTCACTGGCCAACTGTTCTTCTGAATGTGGGGGTTGCACCTCCATGTCCTTCAATGATTTGATTATTGCTTCCATGAACATCTACACACAGAAAAGTCTGATATCAAACCGAGTGGAAACATTATTCATCATTTTGCACTTCAATAGGTACTACTCACCTGTTCTTCCTCCTCTACATCACATGGAAAACCTGCCAAATCATCCAGCTGGTATTCCACATATTTGTCATCATCCATCTTCGTGGGAATACATGAGCTATAGGGATGACCATTAGAAAATTCAAAGCTAATCATTTCGGATGATGATGGCATATGATCACCATTTACTTCTTTGTGCTGCATCGAAGTATCTGGCCGTGTCAGTTCTATAAGAATGTGAAATCATTCTTGCGGGAAAGAGATTAAGGAATAACAGGATTTCAATCTTGGATGAGTTGAGACAGCAATAACAATGGTTTAGAGCATTTTCCATCATAACAGCCAAAAGAAAGTAGATACCTCAGCTTCAGATTGACCGTCTTGAAATGGGATATCAGAAGGAACCTGGAGCCAAAAGAACAAACAGAGAGCATAAAAAGATCAGGCCATGAAATCCAAATTATCTTCATTCTATACATGCTTGTCAACAACAGAAAAGTGTCACACAGACATCAAGTCAAACAAAATGATCACTAACCTCCATCCGACTCATAGGTCTTTTGGACCGAACTTGCTCAATGGCATCTGCCATGCTGCTATTTGATGGTTCTGCGATGAATTATCAATGAACAGAAGCATTTAAAAGAGCCTGCCAGAAAGGATCAGATCGAAATAGGCATTAAATCAAGGAACATAAGAAATATGAGCCATACCTTTTGATGCAACAGAAAATTGGGAATTACAGCCCACTTCCTGCAAAGTGCTCTCACTTTCCTGGAGGCAAGAAAATAAACAACCGAAAGCAGGGTTGTATGTGAAAGTTATGGCTTCCGTAGATGCATGACACAGTTCAAAGGATTTGCGGTGATATTTACCTTACCAAAGTGATCGTGCGTCGAATAAAAGTATCTTCCTCCCATCTCATCCTCTGGAGGTTGCAAAACATTATGGAAAAAGATGTTTATTGAATCAAAGTAGAATTGTGGACGTGGGGAATTGTGATCTCCTTCAAACTTGATGATATTCTTGTCTCCCTACAATATCCATTTGATTGAAACCAACAAACACAACATCCAACTTTACACAAATGTCTGACAAGCACTTCACATATGGCACATAACATATATACTAAAATTAGGCATGTTCAGCAGCTGCTAATCATTGACCAGAAATATGCTACCCAATCATATCCAGGTACTTAATGAACCATAGGTAAAAAGGTTTGGAAAAACTCTCAGCAGAACTGTATGCATCTGTCCGAAGAAACTCGCATATAAGAAAAAGGAGGTGATGTAGTGCAGATGTTGGAAGTGAATCATGGCCCTGAGTTATCAAACATTTGAATGTTCACAGTATACTGGAAACTTACCATGTAAGCTTCAAATATGCGGTCGGAGTGATGGGAGCGAATAAAATCATCATCAGTGGCATGCCCGAATAAAGCTGGAACGAAGCAAGATTTTGCAACCTGGAATGTGAAATGACTAATCAAATGAATGTTCACAAGCAAAAAGAGATTCAATAGAAAAATGCAGCCAAAAAAACCCACAAGTTTCTGCAAGAAGATAACCTTAATGGTGTTCAGGTCCATTATGTCAAACTTTGCCTTTTTCAGGATAGCTTTTCGCATAAATTGGATTGCGAACTTCACCTAAAACAAGAAAGAAAATTTGAGATCAGCAAACAAAACAGACAATGACTTCTTGTAAACTGGTCAAACAAACATGCATAAGAACAAGGTCGAAGCATACTCCTCAATGCTTTTCATGCTCTTCAGGTTGCAAAATCATTGAATATTAAACACAAAAGCAGCAAGCATAAGAAATATAAATTGCCAAATTATAGCAAAATGGTTATACTAACAGTGAATTTTGGCAGACGAAATCTGTAGGTGTCCACTAGTTCCATCATCAGGTCAACCAAATCAGAAAAAGGACTGTCAAGAACCATTCCTGCTATTGACGGATCCTCCACTCCATACATCAGGCTTCAAGAACAATGCATATTGTTAGTGATAAATACGTAACAAAACTGGCCACTGAAGTAGGCACATAAGAATGTAAACCTTGAATAGCTAAGCTGCAAGAAGAAGAAAAAAAGCTCCCAAACAAACAAAAAGATTACATGTATTAAACAACTTAAATAGGCAGAAAACAGAACAAAGAGAACCTGGTTACAGCACCCATTGAACGGCCCCATAAGCCAATCAATGAGACATTTCCATCTTGCCGCAAGTGATCAACCACAGCACCGAGATCGTCTTTCTGGAAACAAGCAAAAAAATTAGATGGGAATTCAAAGTCAAGGCAAGCAATCACCAAAATGAGATTGTAATGTCACAAGTGAAAAATTTAACCATAATATGACTTGTTGAGATGTTGATTTTCAACTTACTTCATGCCACCCCAAGCTAACATGCTCCCCTCCAGAAATTCCAGATCCTGAGAAATCAAGAGTGAAAACTGTAATATTTGATGGCAGCAATATAATTGCAGCTTCACTTGCGTCAGCCCTGCATCCACTGCCAAAATTAAAGAGACACTGGTCACTTTGCGAACAATTGTTTAACAAAATCCAGACTTGAACACATCATTTTGGTTTATCATTTATAAGAAGCTGCAATCACTAAATGATCCAAAATCAAATTTATCCATCACATAGTGGTGCCAGAACATCAACAGTGCAAGCCGAATGCTGACAACAAGATAAGCAATGAACATTAGATTCTGAAGCTTACCTGTTTCCATGACAATATATTACACAAGGAAGAGGTTTTCCTTCAGGACTCTCAAGAGGCACATAATGACTACATTGAAGAACATCACCACGGCTATTTTTGACCTGCAAAATATAAAAATCTCTATAAACTCAATAAAAAAATAGACCAAATTCTTTTATGGAAACATAATTTTGAAATTAAACCGCTTCGACAAACAAGTTGAACTGTTAAATCATCTTTTCCACTGTAAAAGAACAAAAATGCATTGATACACAAGTTTGAAACTTGCCTCCAGATCCTTCCTTTGATACCATTTCCCCTTCAGCATAAACTCCTCATCCAATAAATCATGCTGAGGATCGTATTCAGCTCTGCAGCAATACATGTATAGAACTGTGAAAAACTATAAACAGGTAAACAGCTCAAATTAAAGTCATAACATTCTGCAGTCCATCATAATTTAAGTATTCCTGTAACAACCAATCCCGAAATAAGCAAGCATCCTGCTAAATCAGCCTGAAAATTAGCTGGTATTGACTATTCAATTTATCTTTAAATAGGGCCAGAAACAAAGACATACTACTCATTCAACATGCCTGACAACTGTATATAACCATTAGTGCTCCATGATCCTTCTCCAGATTAAAAAACATACAATGATACTATGCGCAGATGTTGCAGGGAAACAAGTTTCTGTAGAGCCACCAATTTTAAGCCAAGATTCATGTACCCTCTCGGTTGCCAGCAGAAATGATTAAACTATGTCCAAAGCCTGAGTTAGACTAACTCTCACTCTCATGATCTCTGTAGGCAAAGGAATCGTTACTAAGACAAATTTCAAATTCTCTTTCAAACCCGGATACCATATCACCCAATAGCAATAGGTAGTCCTGGTATGACAGTCGGTTTTAACAAAAAACCAAACACAAAAAGAATATCCATACAGAAATTTAACCTTAAAATGTGAAAAAATATTAAACTTTAAACGAAAAAAGGAACAGAGGGATTAGAGAGCTGGGAAAATTTTAATACCTGGGTGGCCGTATAATAAAGTTCACAAGCTGCTCCATACAGATTCAGAACTGTGGTTTTTGACCTCTACCTGTCCCTCTCTCTCCTTTCTGTCTCGGCTGTTCTTTTTTAACTCACTCGGCAAATAAAATAAATTAACAATACAATTATATTGATCATGTAGAAAATGGCATTCCAAAACAATAAAAGTGAGAAGAGACAGAAAAGAAAGAAGAAAGCAAAGGGTGCAGAGGAGACATAGTCAGTCCTGCATGCTCTGTAACAGAAAGATTGATTCTTTTTTTATCAGACTGCGAAAGGAGGGAGAAAGAAGAGGGAAAGAGGCAGAAAAAAGGACTCTTTTGCGTTGTTTTGTTCCTTTTTAACTTCTCATGTTTTTTGCTGTTTTGGTTCTTGTTCTTGTTTTCTATCTTCTGTTTGTTGTTCTTACATGGCAAACAAAAACAAAACAAAGCTCTTTACTCTTTTTTTTCCCATTTGCTATGTAACCCACGCTTGTCTCTCTCAGCCAGTCTAGATCTGACACGTTTTAGACAAACCCCCAACCTGGGTTTAACTTTGTTGTACTCGACTCGTTTTAGCACCTTCCCAGAATCAGAAGAGCATATGTTTTTTTTTTTCGTTTTTGGGATCTCACAATTCCGAGTTAAAAAAGGGAATGAATTACTTCCTTGAAACAGCTTTCCAATGAGTTTCTCCTTTTAAAATTTAATAATTTGTATATGTTATCAGGCACAATCCCATGGATGTGTTGGTCCATCCATCCACTAATGACCTGTAGTTCCAATATCAATGGACAACAATGCTTTTCGTTTTATCTTTTGTTATGTTCTCTTTGTTTGTTCCTATGGTGCTTCTTGTCAACGGATTTATCAAAGAGCAGAGACCAAATTTGCATTATTGTTACCATCATAAGCCTGCATTCGGTGTATTGATTGGGGGATGGTGACACCTATCTTGCAACGACGTGATTTTGTAGTATCACCAAGCTCATCAAAGGAGTGGAATGACCAACCAATTCCTGTATCATATAGAGTTAGCTTTCAGTCCAAACTCCTCACGTCCAAAACCTTATCTTGTAGTCATAATTATTGGAGCCCAAGCCTGTATTGGTGTCATTGACGAGGCCAACCAGCAGCTTCCACCACTCATAGCGCACCCGTATCTGTCAAGGAAAAGCCAACGGACCTTTTTGTTTTGGCCATCCATGATGCCGGGCCCTTTCTTGTATAAGATCTGTTGCAACTAAACAGATCACTTTCACCACTCACTCTGTCTCCTGGGTGCTTAAAAAAGCGCATTCTGATCTCTGTTCGGGCCATTTTCAGGCATTTCCCAGGTGAGAACCTTCTATACCTTTGCATCAATTCCCTGTTACTTCCCCTGTAGTGATAAGACAAATGAAGAATGAACATTGTAAACCCAATTAACATTTGATTCCGTGGTCTTCTTTTAAAGAAAATGTTCTTCATTCCTTCCTCGATCTGTTGTTATACTTATGATCCGAGCATGGTTGGTGTAAATGGTTTTGTTCATCATCTTCTTCCAATGTGGAAGGTCTGCATAGACGGATGATGATATCAATGTATGTCCATCCTTAAGGACATCATGGTCATCCAAGTACTATGCACTTTTTCTTTGGATTTATGATGCCTCTAAGCTAGATGTGCTATATACTCATGGTCTACCATAGGATAATAAATAGGCAGCTGAGCTACGAGAGTGGACCGTAGCCATCTAACCAACATGTCACGGTTAGATCGGTTAAGCAAAAGTTCATCTTACATTTTACAATTATTCATGTCTGCAGACGATCTCGAAGCCAGTGGAGCATCCTTCTGAGCTTCCCAAGTGGAATTATGATGGATCAAGTACTGGACAAGCACCCGGAGAGGATAGTGAGGTTATTCTATAGTAAGTTTCAAGGGAAAATTTCTCAGCTTTCTGCCTGTTTTCATATGATGAAGTACTGACCAATCACTTCAATTCAGTCCCCAGGCAGTTTTCAAGGATCCTTTTCGCGGAGGTAACAATGTTCTGGTGGGTGCTATGCATAGTCATAGTTGCTAGCTTATTTCGTCTTACAGATACATTTGCCTCTGACATTCAGTCACACAAATACTCAAGTCTTTATTAACATAGTTTCTTTTTCCTGTGCAAAGGTAATATGTGATGCATACACCCCAGCAGGTGAGCCCATTCCCACGAACAAACGCCACCGAGCTGCGGAGATTTTCGGCAACCGGAAAGTCATTGACGAAGTTCCATGGTGTGTCATGTTATGTTTATATTGAGTGTTGTCCTTAATCTTGACAATCATGGTCTCTCCATGGAGTTACTTTTAGCTATTGTTGTTTCAGCATATCAGCATCGTTTGAACACATGCTCTATTATATAACTCCATAATGCTAATTCTTTTGATCACTGAACTTAAAGGTATGGGATAGAGCAAGAGTACACTTTACTGCAAGCAGATGTGAAGTGGCCTTTGGGGTGGCCTGTTGGAGGCTATCCTGGTCCTCAGGTGACAATCTGTTGGTAAATTTATGCAGCATTCATACTACTAGATCACTTTATTATAACTCTGGAGTGATATTCCAGGGTCCTTATTACTGTGGAGCGGGAGCTGATAAGTCTTTCGGCCGAGACATATCAGATGCCCATTACAAGGCTTGCTTATATGCTGGCATCAACATTAGTGGTACCAACGGGGAGGTCATGCCTGGCCAGGTTTATCTATATAACCAACACCATTCTCAGTCATCTTGTCCTGTTCTTTCTCACCATCTAAACCTTTTTCTGTTGCAGTGGGAGTATCAGGTAGGTCCTAGCGTGGGAATTGAAGCCGGAGATCATATATGGTGCTCAAGATACATTCTTGAGGTAGTTTTCTGATGTGCAGCCTAATATGGAAAGATGGGTTTAGTATGTTATGAACCACAACGTACAGAAACTGCGAATGAGAGATCTAATGCATGCCTTTTTTTACTTTTTTTGATCAACAGAGAATCACTGAACAAGCTGGTGTTGTTCTCTCTCTTGATCCAAAACCAATAGAGGTAATACAGATATTCATATGTTTTTGTTCTTCACTAAAACCAACTTCTGAAATCTGCAGAGACTATATTCATAAAACTCGCCCTTCTCTGTTTCCACAGGGAGATTGTGGGAACCAAAGCTTGAGGCTGTAGCTCTTGCTGCTCAAAAGCAGGCTTTGAATGTTTGATGTTAGAATTTAAGTGGCCTGTTCATGGGGAAATGATTAATCTCTGCACAAGAAAGATGACTGTAAAAATAAATAAAGGTCCTGATGGGATTAGGTATTTTTAAAGTTTTTTAACAATTCAGCAAATGGGTCCAGTGAAGGTGATTAAATGAATTGATTCGAATTTGGGTAATTGGATATGGGTTTAGGATAAGCACGTATATACATAATTTAATTAATAAAAACTGTAATCATTATTATATTTATAACTATTATATTGTATCTTTGATTTTTTATATTAGATGTATATTATCATATACTATTTTAAATGGATTAGTAATAGAAAATAGATTATTTTCTAATTATAATATCTAATATGTTTTAATTTTTATTATTATAAATTTTAATATATTTAAATAAATAAAACATTGTATTTAAAATAAATAATTAATAATTTTAGAATTTAATATTTAATTATTCAATTATATATATATTCAATGATTGGATAATAATAAATCCAATTCACACGTTATAATGCGAGAATATATTGAAATGATTCATTCTTAATAACAATATAACAAGTAAGAGTACTGTGAATGCTCTAATATCTCTCCATTCACAAGGATATATTAATGAAAAAAATTATCCATCTATCCCACTATAATTTAAATATTTAAAAAAGTCACTAATAATATTTTTTAAGTGTGAATCTGAGTCTATAATTAAATATTGTATCTAATTTGTAAACTAGTATATACATGTTGGGTTGGGTTTATTTAGTACATCCTAGATAATAGCTATAACAATCCTATATTATAAAAAATAACTATTTTAAAATAAATATTATAAAATTTAAACTAGATATATTGAGTTATGCTAATATTCTTGTTTACCTTTCATTAATTATTAATATATAAAATTCTAACTAGAAAATACTATATTATAAAATTGATTGTATGTTAATTGCTACAATTATCCTGCAAAGATGTCATAGGTTAATTTTCTCCAATATCTCATCAATACTTACCCTCCAAATAGAATTTTAAAATTCTACTTACCTTCCAAATAGAATTTTAAAATTCTAACTAACATTAAAATATAAATCTGAACCCTAACTTAAATACATCCTATTCATGCAAATACACAACTCTACAACAATATTTTCTTATCACAAAACATACATTCTGTCCTCATATTACTCGTATGACAAACAATTAGATTATTTATAAAATATCATAGTTATATCTATACCACTCTAAGTGCATTACCTTCATTCATGCAAATTGACATATCTATTCATTCACAAGAAAAAAACATCAACCAATCAATGCTGCTTAATCTCATGTTCCATACTCGTCACATTAATTATATTTTTTTGAAGATGAAGAGTATCT
>MUZT01051689.1:0-11333 GCA_002156105.1 Passiflora edulis | reverse complement strand
CGGCTACTCTGAAACCTCACCAAGTGGAAGGAGTCTCGTGGCTTATACGGAGATATCATCTCGGCGTCAACGTTATTCTCGGTTAGGATTTCGTGCATATTAGATAATGCAAAAGAAACTGTAAATTTGTTATTAATTTACTGTTATCATCAATTTTGAAGTACTTTGAAAGTTCAGGGTTTTGAAGCTAAATGCATTGGGTTTCATTTTTGTTAAATTTTGTATACTTGCTGTTTATATTTTCTCACTGACCGTTTGTTTAGAGTTTATTTTGCAGGAGATGAGGTACGTGTCGAAACTGTTTGTAGATTGATTCTATGACTCTGTTTATTACGTTTTGAATGCGAAATGGCGATTGGCAGATGGGATTGGGGAAGACTCTACAGGCTATTGCTTTACTAAGTTATTTGAAAGTTCGTCGAATTTCACCGGGACCATTTCGTAAGTAATTTTTGTTTGTGGTTTAAAGATGTGCTGGGGTGTATAAGTTGGAAAAGTTTATGATTTGTGATTATTCTTGTTGTTGTGAAATTATTTGTAGTCGTGCTTTGTCCCCTGAGCGTGACAGATGGTTGGGTGTTGGAGATAGGCAAATTCACTCCGAAGTTGAAAGTTCTTAGTTATATTGGAGACAAACAACATCGGCGCAGTTTGCGCAAGGAGATGTACGAGCATGTAAAAGAGTACCCCTCATCATCTGATGTGAGTTTTGTATCTAAGGATCCCTTGTTTAAATCCGGGAATTCTTTTGTTTGTTCATTAGACCGCACGCGATATATGCTTTCTTTTTTATGTGTTTCACTGTCTTACAGGCATCGCCATTGCCTTTTGATGTGTTATTGACAACATATGACATAGCATTGATGGATCAAGACTTTCTTTCTCAAATTCCGTGGCATTACACTATAGTCGACGAGGCTCAGAGGCTTAAAAATCCTTCCAGTGTATGATTAAGATTTTTGCAATGTTTCTTATGACATGCAATCTTGAATTCCTAGGGTAGTGGTTGGTTACTTTTTGGGTACTTAAGAATTTATTCTTTGTGGTATTGTAACCAAAGTCGATCGTTCCACTGGTCAATACTGATTATGTTTTTGCACCTCTTCGTATGTGGCTCACAGAACAAGTCTAACATGCTTACCCGGGTGACAACATTAAATATATAATTGTTCACACCATTTTTATCGCAATCACAATATATATCATGTGACCGTGTTGCATTTTGGATATTGAGGTTTTGCTCCTTTGTATAACTAGATTATGCCCAGAATTAGACAAAATGACCAGCTGGATTCTGAATGCCAGAATGTAAATGGGGTGTTTTGTTTATGCTAAAAATGCTTTTCTATCTCCTTTCTGAGTTAAACCTCCCCAGGTGTTATATAATGTCCTTGAAGAGCGGTTTCTCATGCCAAGGAGGTTGTTGATGACTGGTACTCCCATCCAGAATAATCTCACTGAACTTTGGGCTTTGATGCATTTTTGTTTGCCTTCGGTGTTTGGAACACTGGAGCAATTCCTTTCTGCGTTCAAGGAAGCCAGAGATTCTTCGTCAGGTTATCCTCTTACTTATAAAATGAGTTTGCAAATTTAGGTGTTTCTTTTGAGTCTGGTAACGATGCTGATGTTTACTTTTGTGGATCAATTTTGCTCACTTTTAAGTTTGTAAAACAATAGAGCTGGTAGATTTGCTTCTGGCTGTGGACCATTTAGCTTAAGTTGCCATATACTTAATTCAACAACGGCCACCGAGTTTGAGTTGCAAATGATCATAATTCCTGAATTTTTACTGTTGCAAATTTTATCACAATTTCTAGCCATCATGTAACAGGTGTTGATGCATCTCTGAGTAAGGAGCAATATAAGAACTTAAAATGTGTGCTGAAAGCCTTTATGCTTAGGAGAACAAAATCCAAGCTCATGGAGACTGGAAACCTAGTCCTACCGCCACTTACTGAGATTACAGTGTAAGGTTTCTCGTTGTCTGAAAGTTTGGAGGATGTCAAATCTTTCTTCTTTTTTTTTTTACCGGAAACCTGCTTCTTCTATCTCAAAATTTTCTTAAAAGTTAAATTTCTATTGTTTGGGGATGCTTTATTTTGACAGGATGGCCCCACTTGTCAGCCTGCAGAAAAAGATTTATCTGTCAATATTGAGGAAAGAGCTTCCAAAACTTCTCGCGTTGTCTTCTGCAAGCCCTAGTCATCAATCCTTGCAAAATATTGTAGGCAAAAAATTTGAATTCTTGACCTTTAGCAATGTAGTTGAGGCAAACTGCTTCATCTATTTGTTTGGAAGTTGATATCTTCTAACAGAGTCAAAAAGATTTTTAAGTTTTCCTAGCTATTTCTACTTTTCTTGTTCAGGTGATACAATTACGGAAAGCATGTAGCCATCCTTATCTTTTTCCTGGTATTGAGCCTGAGCCATATGAAGAGGGTGAACACCTAGTTCAGGTAGTTCGGTTCAATATTTTGCAGTGTATACAACAGTTATGAGTCATGGGATTGAACTGAACTTTACATTAAACCTAACTATTGTTGCTAAAAAATTCAAAATTTGCAGTCTATACAATAGTCATGAGACTGAGATTGAACGGAATATTTTATTAAGTCTAGGGGAGGAAAGAGAAAGGAGAACAGAAAGACTTTGTGGTTTGCCAAATGGTTATGGGGGTTTTGCCCGTTTTTTCTTGTCATCTACTCAAACAAACTAGAAGAGGGAGTAGAAATACTATAGCTGTTGTTTCAGGCCTGGAATAGGAAATTTTCTGTGCTTAGATTGTTGTATCACTGTTTATATTATAAACAGTTATTCCTTAAATGTATTTAAGTAGCAATCGTTTCTAAAAATGTTAAAACTGTAATTCCAGGCCAGTGGGAAACTTGTAATTTTGGACCAACTACTTAAGAAGTTGCATGATTCTGGACATCGTGTCCTTCTCTTTGCTCAGATGACGCACACACTTGACATCTTACAGGTATGGTCTACAAATTATAAGTTATTCTTTCATCTTGGTCTACTGTGATACTTGGTTTAGTGCTTATTTTTAACAGTTATTTAGGATTTTCTGGAATTATGCAAGTATTCTTATGAGCGCCTTGATGGTTCAATCCGGGCTGAGGAGCGGTTTGCTGCTATAAGAAATTTCAGTGCACAGTCTGGAGTGTCGAATCTTGAGCCAACTTTTATTTTTATGATATCTACAAGAGCAGGGGGAGTTGGATTGAATCTTATGGCTGCTGATACAGTGAGTTTCTTCCTGAAACTTCACAAAGCTTAAACATTGGTGGATGAACTGGATTATCTGTTTTTTCAAATTTAAAATTATAATTTCTTTTTTTCAGTTCTAGGTAGCTTGGTGGTGAGACTTCTATAGGAACTGATTATATGCGAGTCACTTGACAGTAGCGTATGATATTTTTCTTTTTCTTATTATGATGGCAGCAGCATATGCTTTATTTGGCATTGATCAGATGTTGAAATGTAAGATGCATCAACAGAGATGTCAGATTGAAATATGTGATTATAGAGGCAAAAAGAGCATTGTACTTTTTTCTTCTGTTCCCTTGTATTTTCTTGACACGACCATTTATATTCAGCCACTGTTGATTGGCACTACAAATTTCTTTTCTTGTGTTATATTAAAACCAATAGATTCGTAGACCATTCTTTAGATCACACCATATTATTTGGTTCCAAAATGAAATTAATAAGTGCATGTTGATATGAACATATTGACTTCCAGTCTATACCATGAATGATTCATGTTGTCAATTGATGATATCTGCTTGTAGTTGCTATACCTTCAGTCAAATAGCTCAATTGGGCATCGGATCCCTGCTAGAATGGGTCATCAATGGAATAGCATAATACTCTGTGTGTAGCATAGTTTTAAATTTTAAAGTAAGCTTGTTCAGTTATGTTGTACTTTATTTCTTAAAATTTACCTGAAGCACGCCTTCTGTTGATTACTTGTTTTACAATGGATTTACATTTATTTATTTTTACATTGTCAACAATTCACGGAATGCTATTTGTGCAGGTTATATTCTACGAGCAAGATTGGAATCCTCAGGTTGACAAGCAGGCTTTACAGCGGGCACACCGGATTGGTCAAACTAATCATGTATTATCTATAAATTTAGTTACAAGAAATACTGTAGAACAGGTGAGATTTGCATATCAATGCAGCACGTTAAAAATTTCATGTTTCTATATTATTGTTGGCTTTACAAATGCTTTGGTGTAGGTTATTATGCAGAGGGCTCATAGGAAGTTGCAGCTTAGTCATGATGTCATAGGAGATGGTTTAGGTGTTACGGAACAGAAAGGAAATGAAATAGGGGTCGAGACCAATGATTTGAAATCTGTCATATTTGGTCTCCATATGTTTGATGCTCTGGAGATCAGTGGTGATAAATCAGATGAATTAGATGCCTTTAAGTTGAGTTTGATGGCAGATAAAGTAATTGCAATGCGCGCTGACCAGGGATCAGGAAAGGAGCAAAGGAACTTTGAGCTTACTCTAACTGATCAGAGGAATGGATTTGACATTATTGCCAGAGGAAATTCTGCTTTTGCTAACTGTGATCTTGATCTTGACGAGGCATCATATGTTTCATGGATTGAAAAATTAAAGGAAGCATCACAATTAGGTGGTAATCTAGAGTTGGATCTTGAAGCTAAAAGGAACCTACCTGAGGATAGGCATCTTAAACTTGAGGCTGCAAGGAAGAAAGCAGAAGAGAGAAAGTTATCCCAGTGGGAAGCCCTTGGATATCATTCTTTGTCTATAAAAGAGCCTACATACCCTGTGGAGAGTGATGTGTTGACGGAGTCGGGCTCTGTTCATTTTGTTGTCGGGGATTGTACGAACCCAGCAAGTGTGTCCCCATCTGAGTCTGCTGTCATTTTCAGGTAACTCGATGGTAAAGATGCCGCCAAGTAACTTATTCATTGTTATGCCTCCAGTATATTTAAGAAGTGTCCGCATACTGTTAAGTAGACTTTAAAAATAGCAGTCCTGTGCCCTAACATAAAAACGAGTTTGTGCCTTTTATCACATTGAAAGATTGCCATTTATCTCAATTATGTATTATGCCTCCAGTATGTTTAAGAAGGGTCTATACACTGTTGACCAGACAATAAAAATAGCAGTTTTGTGCTCCAACTTGTAAGATTAGTTTGTGCCGTTTATCACATTGAAAGATTGCAACTTATCTCAAATATGTATACATTTTAGAAATTGACCACTGTATTCTGGGTTTGATTTGGATTTTAATTGACAGTTGCGTAGACAACTCTGGAAATTGGGGTCATGGAGGAATGTTCGATGCGCTGGCAAACCTTTCGTCAAGTATCCCTGCTGCATATCAACGAGCTTCTGAATTCAAGGACCTTCATCTTGGTGATGTTCATCTTATCAGAACTAATGGTCAGTCATCCTCATTTGAACTATTAAGCCACGTAAGATCACATAAACTGCTTCTGTTTATGTCGTACTGTACTGGCTGAAGATATATGATTCATGAATGATAATATTTATGAAATTAATTAATCTTATTATAAACTTACAACATCATTTTAAGGATGACGGTAGTGTTTTTGGGTTGATCATTTCTTTTGTACGCCATTTAAGGAGTTTGGTTTTTTCAGTCGTGATCTACAATTTTTATTTTTCAAACATCCCGATCATTCTGTGCTCCACTTGTTTCTCTTCGTTCATTTTCTCCGTTCCATTTTCTACTATACAGAGGACACTGATGGACAGAGTGCTGAAGATGGTACTCCACTATGGGTAGCTTTGGCTGTTGTTCAATCATACAATCCGAAGCGGAAAGTGCCTCGTAGTGGAATCTCTATTCCTGACCTGGAACATTGTATATCTAAGGTGTCGTTTGCAGCCGCTCAAAATTCTGGTAGGAACTCCTTTTTATTTTTCTATGTAAAAGTCAGATTCTTTTATTGCAAACTCAGGGGCTAAGCAGCGCTAATACAAACTGCAAATGCTGCAGTACACATTGGATTAATTTCAGAACGTTATCAAACTATTCAAAAGAAACTAATATTTGTATCCACATTGTGATTGCTGATCAACACTTGTTGATTTACATGATTTGAATTCCGGAATATTCAACTTGGCATTTTGAGGTCTTATCTACGTTGGTTCTTGTCTAATTCATCTCCATCTGTCTTTCCATTGAAAGCTTCAATCCACATGCCTCGTATTGGTTACCAAGATGGATCAGATCGTTCCCAGTGGTATGCGGTTGAACGTCTTCTACGAAAATACGCTTCCATTTACGGCGTTCGGATCTATGTGTATGTTCTGTATCCGGAGAAAGAATACCCTGAATCCTTCTTCTAAATGCTAAGGGATCTAACTTTGTATGATGTCTTTTCCAGGTATTATTACCGGGGATCGTCTTAAGATTAGATGAATCGCTCGTTGGACCTGATACGTGGTGGTGGTATCACGCCCTTCACAAAGAAACCGTTCGTGACACTCTCGCTTCCGTGCCTATGAGGCCTGAGACTTTGACGTGCATACTTGTGGCAAGCAGGGTTGGGTCAATACGCAATCAACTTTTGTTAAGAACTCTTTGTTTTTGTGAATAGGAAACATATTTGTTTCTTGTCCAATTTCACGTACGTATTAGTGACAAGCAGGATCAGGTCAACGTGCAATTGCAATCAACTTTTGTCTGGAACTCTTTTCTTGTGATTAGGAAATGTAGTTGTTTCTGTTTTAATTAAGGGGCCATACTTTGACCGGCGTCGAGCTTCCATTAAGGCAGACAACATATCGCCTAGTTCCTTCATGCTTTATGGCGTTGGCCTTGTCAGTCCTGGTGCGATCAAATGATGCGCATATAAGAAGTAACACTAACACGAGATAAAAAGGCACAATTCACGAGCTCTTGCTTCATAACTCGAGCAAAATGTCTAATTCCCACTATATTATTTAACAAGCTGTCACTGTGACGCATGAAGTAATTTGTACCGACGGTTCGACGCGCGCATTTTATCGAATAATTTCCCTGCAAGTTACCATTTCAAAAAATTCATGACCACCAGTCCTTTGATACTGCCGCTCTTCCTCAGGCGAATCATCAAGTTCGACTCGCAGGATCCACTTCTGTGTCACTTAGCTGTCAGGTACCTGCATTTTGTTTGTCTTGCAAAATGGTTTTTAATTCATTTAATGGTCCTCAACTAAAATCCTGCTCAACGTAGGTGCCACTCTACTTATTCTCAAGCGGATATCGACAGTGACGATGATGGAGTTAAACCTAGAAAATCTTGTGCCAAAACCAAGACAGCCAAATCCATGGCCAGGCTCATCAATTCCAAGCCATGGTCTAGAGAGCTCGAAGTTTCTCTTTCTTCTATCTCGTCTTCACTCTCCAAGACCGCTGTCCTTCAGATTCTTCGACTCATTGTCTCGTCATCAAAAGCTCTTCAGTTTTTCAAATGGGCCCAGGAAATGGGATTCTCTCACAACGATCAGTCATATTTCTTGATGCTTGAAATACTTGGCCGTAATAGGAATCTCAATATGGCCCGTAATTTTCTGTTGTCTATAGAGAAGAGGTCTAATGGGACTGTTAAACTGGAGGACAGGTTCTTTAATAGCTTAATTAGGAGTTATGGCAAGGCCGGGTTGTTTATCGAAGCCATGAAGTTGTTTACTTCTATGAAATCACTCGGTGTCTCGCCATCAGTTGTTACCTTCAATGGGATTTTGATGATTTTGCTTAAACGAGGTCGCACCAACATGGCCAAGAGCGTGTTCGACGAAATGCTCAGCACATACGGGGTTACCCCAGATACTTACACTTTCAACATTCTGATTAGAGGGTTTTGTAAGAACTCTATGGTTGATGATGGTTTTCGGTTTTTTAAGGAGATGGCGCGGTTTAAATGTGATCCTGATGTAGTTACATACAATACGCTTGTTGATGGGTTATGCAGGGCGGGGAAAGTAAGAATTGCACATAATGTGGTCAAGGGGATGGTTAAGAAGGAAAGAACGGATTTGAATCCGAATGTTGTTACTTACACCACTTTGGTTCGAGGGTATTGTATGAAGCAAGAGGTTGATGAGGCTTTGGTCGTTTTTGAAGAGATGATTAGTAGAGGGTTGAAACCAAATGAATATTCTTATAACACGCTTGTTAAGGGTCTTTGTGAAGCGCAGAGGTTCGATAAGATCAAGGAGATTTTAGGAGGCGGAGGATTCACTCCTGACACTTGTACATACAATATACTAATAGATGCGCAGTGCAATGCAGGAAACTTGAGCGAGGCATTGAAGGTGTTTAAGAGGATGAAGGAGTTGAAGGTCCAACCAGATTCTGCCACGTACAGTGTTGTGATTAGAAATTTGTGTCAGAAGGAGGATTTTGAGGAAGCAGAACAGTTTCTCGATGAGTTAATTGAGAAGGAGATCTTGTTAAGTGAAGGTGGGTGTAAGCCTCTTGTTGCTGCATACAACACCATGTTTGAGTTTTTGTGCAGAAACGGTAAGACTAGAAAGGCCGAAATCGTGTTCAGGCAGCTTATGAAAAGAGGAACACAAGATCCTCCATCTTACAAGACGCTGATTATGGGACACTGCAGGGAAGGTACATTTGAAGCTGGATATTCGCTATTGGTTTTCATGCTAAGAAGAGATTTTATGCCTGATTTTGAGACCTATACGTCTTTGATTGATGGTCTATTGCAGACAGGTGAACCTCTTTTGGCCCATCAGACTCTTGAGAAGATGTTGAAGAGTTCCTATCTGCCAAAAACATCTGTTTTCCATTCTATACTTGCTGGACTCTTGAACAAGGATTGTGCTCATGAATTAGCTAGCTTTATAGAATTGATGTTGGAGAATGAAATCAGACAAAATGTGACACTGTCCACCAACACTGTAAAACTACTCTTTCGTCAGGGACAAAAAAACAAAGCATTTCAAATTGTTGGGCTACTTTATGAGAAGGGCTATGTGATTTACATGGAAGAAGTAATTGGCTTCCTTTGCCAGAGCAGAAAGTTCCTTGACGCTCACAAAATGTTGTTATTTTGTTTGGAAAAGAATCACAATGTGGATATGGATATGTGTAATATGGTTACTGAGAATCTTTGCAAGATGAAAAAACTTTCAGAAGCTTTTGAATTATACTACGAACTAGTGGAGAAAGACAACCATCAACAGCTTAGCTGCCTAGAAGATTTAGTAATTGCCTTGCAGGAAGCAGGAAGATCAAAAGAAGCTAAGTTTGTTGCTAAGAGGATCACAAATCCGAGGCAGTTGGAATCTGTCAGCTCAAGGATGCTGGGATAGCAACACTCCTAAGGTATGTTTGCTTCAAGAATGGGAGGCGCTAGCCCGCTCTGACAATGATAACAACATCTTTGTAGATTAGACGTAAAAACTATTTTGTCATTTAGGGAATGGAATTAGGACTTTCTGGAACACTTCTCTTCTAGATAGAGGTTGTGTGTCCCCCCGACTTCTGTTTCCGTAAGTTTGATTCGTTTCACAGTTCAGGGACTGGATGGGCATGTGAAGTGGGGCCTGGAAAGCTTCGGTGAAGAACATGTGTCTCAGAGCAGGGGTTTAGGAGATCCCAGTTGTGCTCACAGGGTAGGAATCTTGCTCAAGGTTTATTGCTTTTCACCCGGGAAAGGAAGCCTTTTGCATAATGGTTATTTAATCATCTCATCACTAGCCGTTATATCACCCATGGCACCTTCATATGTTTGCTTTATTTTGCTCAAATGAAGAAAATATGTTACTACTATTTTAAGTTTGTTGCTTTGGCTTCTGCACTCCTGGATTATCAGGGCACCGAGATCTCTGAGATACTATTGTACAAAGTTCAAAAGTTGCAGCTTAAGATGTCGTTCCAAGCTGCTCAAGACCTTCAGAAACAGTCCCAACCCACTGTTTCTTGCAGAGATTTACAGCAGCAGCACAATAACATCATCTCTGAAATACATTCTGGAAATACCATTCGATGGATGTTGAAGATAAAAGATCGAACATGGAGGCTCTCAAATGAACTTAACCAAATTCGGATGCTAAGCAAGTGTCCCAAAGGATAGAATCATTTGCCAACGGAAGCTGATGTTTTTGCCGACACTGTGGCAAAGCTAGTCTCCATGAGAACTACAGATTTTATCGCTTGGATCTAAACGATGGCCAGGAAGGTTGAAGGTAGGATGCTTGCAGAAGATAGGACACTTCTTTTCTGTCACCACCATTGTAAATAATGGTACCTATATTTTCATGTTTCCCGCTGTGTTACTCATAGACTCAAGTCCACTCTCCGAGTAGCATCTTTTGATGCTCTTAATTTCGAAAAAATTAATGAAACTAATGCTTATAACAGAATAGTATTCTTCTCGATGATAATGTTACTCTTCTCATTTTATTTGAAGAAATTAAGTTTGTTATTTACGGTTCTCTCTCTGTCGCTTTTCCTCTTCCTCATGCTTGTGCTCTCTCACCAGACAGCACTCGAAACTTATGCTTTAGCATGTTATTCAGGTGATGGAAGAGGTTGTTAATGCAATGGTGCTGTTATGTTGGGATAAAAGTGGAGCTTTGCCTTGTTTGATTCAATACCATAGTTACTGTAGAATTATATCGTTAACTGTGTCGGTTGCTATTATGCATCTGAACACTAAAGCAAGGCCGCAACCTGAATTGAAGTCAAAATTTTCCTCTAGACGGTTTGGCTTGTAATGAGTTGAACATGAAGATTGGCTGTTTCTCTTTGAAAGGCACGTTAGTGGTAATGTGTGTCTGTGTCCATAAATTGGCATTACTGTTTTCTTGTTGTTGCTTTTTTACTGCCAATTTCTCAGCAATATAATCTCTCACACAATGGAAAGAAAAGAGAAGGTAAGTCGGAAGTGGTTCGAGAGCACCTAATAGGAGGAGAAGAAGAGGGGGAAAGAAAATGAAAGGATGGTCACCCTCTTTGGGTCCTTCACACTTTTGAACCAAGTTTTACAAAAATTAGAGATCTTTAATTTCCCATGCCAACCATCCCTGGTACCAACTCTTCTCCAGTACTTTCTAATTCTCCAGTTTATATTCTCACTAGTTTACAATTTCGTCATTAAGCCCTCTTCAGAACGAAACTTGGCCTACCACTTCAGGATGTCTAATTCTCAAAACAACGGTTCTGCTAACAATGGGGCTGCAAAGCATTATCCTGCCCTCAATAATATGCGTGCTCCCACACCAGGTAAGGCAACAGTGCTATCAGTAGGCAAGGCCTTTCCTAGCCAACTCATCCCCCAGGAATGCTTGGTGGAGGGCTACATCC
>MUZT01049503.1:0-17884 GCA_002156105.1 Passiflora edulis | reverse complement strand
CCACACTTAGCCCAGGCTCTTGAGCTTTTTAACAAAGGTAAATCTCTCAAAATTTATGAGGAATCTTTTCTTTTTCATTCTAAATATTTGAGAATAAGTGCATGGAGATTTTTGGGATCTATTCTTTTGTTTTGTGGCTGCATTCATATAATTTTCCCTGTGAAGAAAAGAAGTATTTCAACCCAAAAAGAATGCATTCATTGTATTTTATTGCTTGGTCTTGGTAACCCACAAGCATGCCTTGTATTTGATCGCATGGTCTTGGGTAAAATGGTAACTAAAATAAGAATTAGCCTAACGAACTGATGTCTAAGTATCACCCTGTTTTGGCACTCATACACATCATTTAATACATTTACAGTAACGGTTTCCCTTCTTCATACTCTTTATTTTCAAATGAAAACTCAGTAACTTCACCAGTATGAATGCTCAATCATTATGGGACTCTCCAGATGTCTCACACACCGACATGTAGCTCTTCAATCTTTCCTTGTGGCTGGATATTCGATTTTTTTTCTTTGTTAAATTTTCATTTAGTATTAGTTTTTCAGTCTGTAGGCTTACTCCTTCAGCATTCGTTGGTATCATGAAGCTTCAACCTCTTGTTCTAATGTCTATGAAATCATGTCTGCAGGAAGACGAGAAACTGGCACAAAAGTTTCTGAATTCTGTGCCCATGCTCTGTTAACTTTGGAGGTGCTTATTCATCCCCGTACCCTTCCTCTTGTTGATCCCTCTACCGCAAGCTCCTACAATGAAATGAACAACAGATTCTCTGAGACTATGTTATCTTGTGGTCAGAAGCACAACACACCATTTTCAGGTGGCATGCAAGAATTGGGACATGGCCCTCCTGATTCAGATGATGACCTGTACGAGGACTGGCTTAATAGTAGCAAGGAAACAAAAGCTCCAGGGGATAGCGTAGGTAAATCTATAGAACCCGAAGTGTCTTCTGAAATCTTAAGAGTCCTGCAGGTAGAACCTAATCTTGTAGGGTGTTCATCCGATGCGAAAATTGATGCCGGGAATGGCCAAGTGCCAACAGGATCTACTGCACATGTGGAAACGAGACAGTATGGTGATGAAATAATGGCTGATGTACTTGAGAAATCTGCAATGCAGCTTGAGGAACCTTCTGAAGGTATCAGAGCTCCTGAAGTTACTGACAGCCCTAAAGTTACAGAAAAGGAGTCAACGATGGTTGTTGCTTCAGACACGAGCACATTAGGTTTTGTGAATAAAGAAGTGGGAGCGGTTGAGGTTGTCATGGCGGATCAAGATCATGAATTAGCGAGTGGAGCGATGGATGCAGGCACAACATCTCTAAGCTTTCAGAAGGGCAAGTCACACACGAATGAATCCGATGATGATTCATCGATAGGATCCATTCCTGATATTGTTGATGTTGAACCCGATTCTGATTCAGATTAGGAGTTTTCACTAGAGATGCGATGATGAATCTCATGACCAAGCAGGAGAATATCAAAATGATCATATCAGCGTGCGTATCGGAATTGGTACGGGTCAATGAAGAGCCTTTTGTTCAGTCGTGGATGGGTTGAGATGAACTAGGTTCCAATCCTTGACATCCAACAAGGTACATAACCGCGGTTGTTTTTTCTCCTATACCATGCTTGCCTGTATCTCTCACTCATTTCGATTCTGCAAGATCATATAACAACGAAGAGATAACCCCTACTATTAATTAACATTACATTCTAGTTTCATGTAGTGCCCATTATTTTGAACTGCTCTTGCTTCTAATGGGTTCTAATTTTTTAAATATTTTCCGTCCCAACAATTCAATCCATTTATTGGTTATTGCCTATGCCTATTGTTGTTGATGAATCACATCGAGGTTACCATTCCATCCCTACGATTATTGACTTCTTGGATGATGATCATCAAAGTGATGAGAATTCTCTGATATTGTTCGTATAATTGTATCATTTTTGGTAACCATATAAATTAAGAATAGTATCGCAATGTTACTGTCTCAAAAAATTATTATAAATAAATTTGTAATTAGTAAAATTGCCAATTCACTAGGACACATGAAACAAATTATCACATCCAGTTCCTTCCTTGAACTGCAGCAATATGATTGCAGGAATATTTGCTAATGTCGAGCTCCATCATTACTCAAGCAGCCTTGGCCTTTGCTGCCATAATATCCTTTCGGAACCAAAAATTGACGAGAAAAGAGTCCATGACGATCTGCACAACCTTTCCTTCGTCAGGATATCGTAATGCAGTCAGTATATAAGGAAGAAAGAGATAAGCTCCATTTTAAGGATATAACCTGAATTAAATGTGCAGCAACACAGGGAAGAACAAGCAGACCAGATTCACCAAATGCACCACCAAGTTTCTCCACCACCGCCACCATAACGGGAAGAGTTTTCTAGACAATCAACCAACCAAGCAAACACAAGGTGTCTTAGTGACTGTAAAATAACATACACACAGAAAATTCGTGCATGGCTGGACTGTGAAGATGAAAGCCTATGCATTTTTTATACAGTAAATTGATATTCCTAAGAGAAATATTCAGCTGGAATCGAGTATCTCACCTGACTTGCAACAAGAATATAGGCAACTTCGTTTTGTTTCTTAGATAATAGTGACTGGTTGCCAGTAGAGACAGCTGAGAAGCCTTGTATTGCAAGAGCATTCATTGTTAATAGGATCAGATGCAATAGTCTGCAATACATGGACATAAAGCTTTCTGTTAGCCAATGGTACTCTATATTAAAGCTGCTAAAAACAATAAGAGAAAATGCTGATAGGTAGCATATATAATGCTTATATCTGCCATTCACTGCTCGATCGATGCCACATATATATTTTTCTGTGAATGCCATCTAAGCGAAAGTGATACGAAACAATTCAGAACATTGCAAATCGACACCTTTCCCTCGTTTCAGATACCTTCAAAAACTAGTGCCAGAAGCAGAGACAAAAATGAAGAGTCAATATTCTAAGGTGTGGTTGTCAGAAGGCTCATCTCTGCATGTTCCTAACTTTCGAACCTTCTGCAATGGTTTTCTTAAACTAAACCCACATATTTTTGCTTGCCCGCATGAAAAGTATAAAACCCTGAAGAACTTCCAACAAAGGATACACTCTGGATTTTCTTCCAGAAACTTGTGCCACAACAAATGTTGTATCAGGAGTACAGATTGACGCTCTTAAGGTCTAAATAGTTCATTGAAAAGGCCTGGTAAGAACCGATGAGCATTATGTAACTTCAGCATACTCAGGCTCTTATTCCCATGTTATCTGATAGAGCTAGAACATCAAACGGCAATTCGGCATTCTACAAAGGGAAACAATAAATGGAAGTCTGAGAAGAATGATGCATAAGACTAAATAAAGCTGGAAAACGTACGCTCCCATTCCGATAGCCACAAGAAAGACAGTGGGCTTAACCATTAGCAGCAGTGACCTCGACCTACTCACTTGCATAAATGGCACCTGAAAAAGCATAGCAGTTGCTAAAATAAACATGAGTTTTAGAAACTAAATATATAATTTAACAAGGATGTCTAGCTATGTTAGACTATCGTCCTTACAGTATGAAAAGATATATCCTTTGTAATTTCGCATTTAGCCTTACAAACCATATTGAAATTCACTTCTTCCTCAATACGGAATCTCACGTCATATCAATTAATGATTATGTTTACAAACTACCGAAAGAGATAACAAGACAAAGCAGCAAGTTCGAAGTTCTATCTTGTCAATGGATCTAATTTCTTGAATCAAACCTGTTCTGATCTTTAGCTCATATAATTGGCCATATCATATGCAGTAATTTTTATAGGCTCATTCCACAGAACATATAAATTTCGGTAGCATTGAATAAAACGAAACAGCAGAACAAAAGAGGCATCCTCTAAGGGGCTAGAACTTACTAAGCTGAGGAAGAGTGCACTCATATTTGAAAAAAGCTTGCGGTTACCATCAACAAAATCTGCTAAGCCTGAAATGAACCTTTAGTCAACAGTTTGAGAAAATATAATCTCTACAGGTAGCACAATAGCATTATAATAGGGTTGTAAATGGCATAATAGAAATTGTTGTGAGTTGCATGTCAAAGAGTTGACAAATGTTTTGCAAACTAAATTATAGTGTATGAATATAGACACATTATAGCAAAGACAAAAATGCCGAACCTATATTCTGGATTCAATCTAATGAAGCTAAAAGTCTAACAAGCTTTGGAAAAGGGATGTCGAAAATATGAGAAACTCACTTTTGAACGATTCTCGAAGAACCTGCAGATTAAAAGGCATGAAATAACTGAGAAAACAATGAATGCACATTTAAAGGCACGAAATAATAGAATAAAAAAAAATACTTGGCACGCCATAGTGCTGCTAAATTTTTTATCCAGAATACCACAAAAAAGAAGAAGCAAGAAACTCTTTTTAAATGAAAGAATGGTGATTAACAATTATCTTGTAATTTGTATGGGCTGCAGGATATGCAGAGCTGGTTGTAAAGAAAATTAAAACTTTCGGTGATTTTAGGTTCTGTTAACATGAAAGCTAGGGTCCTCATCCATCCTTATAATTATTAAGATTTTATTACACCCCGTGTTATCTCTTTTTCATCAGCATAGGATCTCAAAACTAGATAACTAGGCTACTTGATAAGTGGTCAAAACCGGTAGGTGGGTTTTACAGGGGTAAAGGAATAGTTAACTTCTGATGCATTTTTTATTCCATTACCAGCCAAATTTTCCATTTATATATCTGGCAGAACTTTCCGGTCAAATCATCTTGAGAACAAAAGATTTACTAACAGAAATGCATTGGTTCATAAATGTATTTCCAACATTAAGTGGTAACATCATGTAGAGGATGACTGACCAATTTTCAGTCACAATACATGATTATATTCCACGAAATTTTGAGGGATTGGGTACACCATAAAAGTTCTTGTCTGAAGATTTGTTAAAGACTCAGAAGTATTACCTTGCCTATTATAAGAGGGACTAAAAGCGTGAGAACAAGACTTTTAAAGAGTTGCTTAGTTGGAACGGAGACACCAACTCCAGCAGCTATGAATCTGGAGATGGAGAATGGAATCTGAAAAGTGGCATAAGATTAAACTTTAAGTTAGCAAGACCAATAATTCAAACAAACATTCTAGTAGGAAGGCAATAAAAAAGGAGAAAAGTCTGTGTCTCTTCAGGAGCATCCACAGAAACTGTCAGAAAGAGATAAAGACGGCATAGTAAGCCAAGATCTGACTTGACAAAGATTTGTAAAATTACGATACATTTTCTCTAATCCTCCTAGAAATTTGATAAACTTTTCGAAATCTAAGAGCAGAAGAAACATAACATAAAACAAAGAGCTTTTCTCTAATACTTTCTTTTATGCTCTCATCCAATCAGATATACATGGTTGCCAAATGTTCCACTGTAGGTCTACACTCAAGTAACTTACTCATTTCAACAAGAGACTCTCTTATGTATGAAAAGGGTACTTGACAGAGGAGTGAAAAATAATATGATATATAAAAACAAAACAGGAGAATAGTAAGTGTGTAAAAGCTTAAAGATGACTAGTTCCACCTGCAACTATAGAGTGAATTTCTAGGAAGCTAAAAGGGACATGATAACTATTGACTTAACCATACTCCAATTGGTTTATTAGAGAATATCAATATTTAAAATTAGACTATAAGGCTACACGTCACAATCTGGTTAGTGGTTCTGGGTCCATACAAAATTATAAGACAAGAACTCAACATAGACAGTTATGCTAATAGATTGCCACACTTGGCATAAAACTGCAGATCTCGAAGAAGTAAACCCGAGTGTGTTAAAGTGTAAAATACCAGATATGATATTACTGGTTTAGCTGGCATGCATAGTAGATTAGATATCACTAGTATTGAAAACCAAAGCTCGTGTCTGTATTACTTACCATCAAAATCCCCAATAGATTAGATATCACAGTCATTGAGAGAGCCAATGCAGAATTTCCCCCAGCAAGCTGCACTTGAGAAATGAAAGCTAAGTTTGGTATTGAAAACAAATGTTCAGGCAATATCTGAGACCCAACAAAGGGCAATTAACATACTTGAGTAAGTGCCACTCCACTGGATAATGTTGTTGGCATGCAGCAAAATATGGCTAGTCCTGTGTGAAACATCAAGAATGCAAACAGTTTACATTTAAAGATAAAAAGTAATTAAACAACTTGATGACAATGTTCTGTACCATGTGCCAGCTCTACGTTGTGAATATCTTTTCATATGCAACAATAAAACAGCATCATCATCCAACAGACATGATCAAGATAACATCTTCATCGAACAAATAACCATGGCATTGTGAAGGGATTAGTCTAATATTTTCCTGTCCATTGGATAAGAAGTATCTCTGGAAGTACAGTTTGATTCAAAATCCACTCCCAAAATAGTTCTCATTTCAGCTCAATTCCATTAACAATACTGAAGACAACAACTAACAAGCATAACATTTTCATCCTTTCATTTTATAGATGAATGCAATGATACAGTCGTAGATCATTTCTCATGCAACAAAATCAAGAAAAAAGTTAAAGTCCACGATCGACAATATAAAAATCATGCACACCCACCCTATGCAAGCCTCCCAGCCCCAAACCCACTCAAAAGTTTGTTACTGCAAACCTGTCACAAACTCTTGAGGCTGGAGTTGAATTTGCAAAATTAGTGATGAAAAGTAAGGTGTGAATAGAAGAATGGAGCACTGCATTAAGAGCATCACGAATGCATTAGTCTATGCTAGCATCGGTTAAGCAGTAATTCTAGTGGTCACCATAGATGGTAGAAGGTTGAAAGCATGCTGCATTAAACAAATGATTCAGTCTAGCAGCATAACACGGTACCATTATAACGGATATGAATTCAAGGATAAATGTTAAAGGGAAATATTTTGGAACGGACAAAAATCATAGCACATCCCTCAAGGCATTAAAAGAGGATATCAACAAACAAATGATTCAGAATCAACAAGAAAAATCAAATAGAGTCTGTAACAATGCATAATCGAAAGAAGAAATTGAAGGTCATACAAGCCCCAAAACTCCCACAGGCCAAGCCTTCACGGCATTATTGATTTCTCCATTTTGCAATGTCAAACCTGCATGATGGGATGCAGAAAAAGTGCATAACAAATAACAAGAGAATAACTGGTTTACAAGACAAATGAATCTAAGAAATGAACGAAAACAAATGCCTGAATTTCAAACCTGAGATAACAAATATTGCGAAAGTGCTAAATTTCGAGAAGTAGTATCTGTCCGCTAGGCAACCTAGACCCGGGTTCAGAAGCCCTAGTGTTACTCCACTGACAAGAGCTGCAGATTGAAACAAAACATGAACCGAAATCTAATCACTGGCTTCACATTAAAAAAAAAACAAATAAACAGAAAGAAATTATTCGCGATGAGCAAACGAATAGTGCATCATTACCCAATGGAAGGAAATTATTCGATGCAAAATTCAACAGAGGTTTTGCCCAAAATCCCTTGTCCGGACCAGGAAACTTTGCAGGTTCACTTCCATGGCCGCCCCCCTGCAGTTTTAGAATAAATACAAGGAATTATAAAATAACAACAGGATTCCTACCGGTCTAATATACTTGATTAGATTCGAATTTTGAATCTTTACGGCTGTTACTGAAAGTTACCTGATCGTGCCTTTGACAGGCTCTAATTGTGAGCGGAACCGTAACCGGATAACGGCAACGGGAAGGGAAGGCGGGAAGGAGGTGTCTGGTGGAGCGAATTCCCGGCAAATTTGACTGCCGGCGCCGGCCAACGGCGTATATCGGAGGTAGATAAACGGTTTGGAGAGCTACCGTCATTAGGAGCGGAACTGAAACAGAAACAAACGAGGATCGAAAGAAACGGACAAGCTAACGTTTTGAATGCTTTTATTTGGAGGGTAATACAAAACACTACAGTACAGTTTGTGTCTTATTCTTCTCTCCCCTACAAAGGTTTGCGTGTTATAACTAAATCTTCTCCGCACACGCACGCACTATAAATCATGGACCTTGAAATGACAGGCTTCGCGATTTAGACCTCTAAAAAGAACCCATTGATTCTAATTTCACAAAGATCTTTTCTTTTTATCAATTAGCCTTCTCGACTTCATGAGCTGCATCAAACCAATATCAATAAAGATTGGACAGTGCAAAATTAAACATTTTGCCCAAAAAAATGACCTTATATTGCTTATTATCAGTAGAAAGTTAACTGGGTTTCCACTAGACTATAACAGGGCGTCACAGTAACGGAGAAGCATGACTCTTCTCACACTGTGATCCACTGTTACAACCCCTTTCACTACTCAGTTCTACAAAACTGCTTTCTTTTTCTTTTATTGGCATTATTGCCTGTATTTTCATTTTCATTTCAACTCATATTGCTGATACATTACTCAACTTGTCTAACTTGATGGTAGTGTTCATCCACTCTAAAAAAAGAGACTGCTTTGACGATATAATAGTACACTAACTGGCACTGATTAGACGATTGGTGACTGCCCAAATAATGCTACTATAGCTCCTCAGGCGATTGTTCCTTTCACGTAGAGGAGATGGCTTATCTGATTCAATCCCCAAATCTGTTTCACAAAGAACAGCTTCTTGTCCAGCACTTAAAGCTAGCTCTCTTATGGTTCGATAATCGGCGCTGCTCAGGAGTTGCAGGGAATACTTGAGGCTTACGGATGCACCATAATAATGGTCCCGACACAGCTCATAACCCCGTTTCAAAGCCTCATCAGATGTTACCTCTATAATGGGTCCAATTTGTCTGTGCGTGTCATCTACTTCACTGATTGCTACATTGATGGCATAACTTGCCAGGTCAAGGAAGCTCGCTCTTGTGGCCAAAGGAGCAGACTGTAATGTTCTCCAACAGAATGAAGGATCTGAGATCCTGGAACAGATAGTGTCAATGTCTTTCACTGTCACATCTTGCTGTGGGGTGGCAAAGGAAAGGGTTAGCAAGAAGAACAGCACCGCTGAGAGGGAAACCAAGAAGTTGGAACAGACCATGGCCATTAACTTGTATGCAACTTGTGCTTTGCATAGCACTACAATTATATATAGTTTGTGCAAGCCTGTAGAGTACTCCACAGCTTATGTTTCCATGAGGGAAAATAACAGGAAACTGAAGCTACTCCAAAAAGATTAATTTGAAAAACTGAAGATCACTTCAATGAAGAGAAGAGAAGCATAGAAGTGTACTTCTAAAGGAGAGGAAAATGCAGTTGTTAGTGTTCACCGTCATTAATACTGTCTTAATGATAGTAATTAACAGATTTAATGAATCTGTTACTGTTGTCAACTTGTCACTGCAAGCTATTACATTTTTTTTATCAAAAAGCGAAACTTTATTAATTGTTTGGTCTGAAGAATGAGTAACCCATAACATCTTAATACAATAAAGAGAGAATATTATCAGAAGGACTAGTAAATCTATAAACACCAGACTGTGATGTCTTCCCATGGCAGCTGAAGTATCTGTCGGTTGGTTTGTTTTTCGAAACATGTGCTCCAAATGCATAGAGGTGAAGCTATTGAGTAGCCTTTTACATGCACGGAGAAGATGATGTGTTGGCTGAGTCGGTGATAGATACTGCAGAGTGTTTATAATTTCCCAGGAATCAGATTCTATCTGAAGGGAATTGATGTGGAGTTCTTTTGCCAACTGAAGTCCTGAGAGGATAGCACATACTTCAGCTTCCCAGCTTCCCAAAGTGAGCATGAACCAGTATGCTGGAAGAATCCTGCAATCTAAACCGCTTTATGGTTTCGAATGATACTCCCAATACGAGCTTTACCAGACTTGTAATTATGAGAGCCATCACAGTAAAGTTTATATCCACCTTTGTTCGCAGCAATCCAATCTTCGAGTTTCAAATGGAAGAAAGATTGCTGCATACCAAGTGGGACAATAGCTCTCCAGACCCGAGCAACACATCTGCAATCCCTCAATACATGTAGGGTGGTTTCAGCCATGCCCATGCATCTAAGACAATGAAGCTTTTAATTCTTTCTGGACCCTCCCACTCCCAAATGCACTTCCACAGACTCTTGTTCTCCTGGTCTTCATCTCATATCCATAGCCGATTTGATGGTAAAAGAGCCATTGGCGGTGCCCATCCACACTGGTTGATCCTCATTACCACTAGTAGTGGGTGGCGTCATCTGTGTTATTTGAAGGCAAACATAACTCGGCAGCAAATGTTGGAAGTTCTCTCATCTCCAGCCGCCTCCTTCCTTTGTAAAATGGCTTATAGTTACGTCTTGAATTGTAGCCCGGATATCCTATAAAGCCACATCCAACAAAACATAAGTACTAGATAACCAAATATCTTTGAAAAAACGCATATAATGACCATTTACAATATTTCAAGATACTCTTTGAGATAGCTGTGGAATGACCCGGTTCAAAGCTCTCCAGATATCGGAGCAACCCTGTTTGGCAGTCATATAACTTAGATTGAGGATTCTGACTTCGTACCTTGCTTTCAAGACCCAAGTCCAAAGTTTATCCCCTTGTGTTATGAATCTCCAAGCTAACTTTATAATGAGGACTGTGTTGGTCTGAGAAGTGTGCTTCATGGAGATGGTTTATTTTTTATTTTTTTTGGTAAAATATGGAGATGATTTATCAATTCGATTCTATATGATTTTATTTTTTTTACAAAATGGAATTTATAAGTGTAATTCATGATTTTAATATTTAAAAACTTGGTAGTAAAAAATTAAAAGAATATTTGTAAAAAGAAAAAAACATAGTCGTGGCAGTTCCTCACACACAGGAGAGGAGATACTACAGTTTGGCAGTTTGCCACTTAAAAAGAGAAAGTCCATCATCTCAAGAAACATAACACAAGTGTGTCGGCCATGAGCTTAACTCTGTTGCAACTCCTCCCCAGCTCGCCACCAATCGCCATCAAGCCCTCACTGTTTCCGTCCAAAAACGTCTCTCTTTCACTCTTTAACCGTCATGTCTACCCCAAATTATCCGCTTCTACCACCGTTCGGTTCTCTACGTCTCACCATAACACTCAGACTCCAGAGGTAAAGGAAAACTCTTTCGCGCATGGGCGTGCTTGTTTGTGATTGCTCTGGTCTCAGTGTTTTTACTTGCGTAATGGGTTGCACTGAGGTTTCCTTTGGTGGGTTTGTGGTTGGTTTTTTTATTAGAAGAAAGGTGTTTCTATAGTCGGGGACTTGCTGGAGTATCTCAATGAGTCTTGGACTCAGTTTCACGCTACAGGTTCTTTTAAAGTGCCATTCTCTTTTGCTCTTTTCTCATTTTGGTAAATGGTTTGTTAAAGCTAAGTCAAGTCATTTTGAATTAACCGGTGAATTGTTGATAACCGAGGCTCCAATGTTGATTGTGTTGTTATCATATTGCAAATGAATGAGCTTGTTCTGTTTCTCGTCTGAAGCCGAAGCGAAAAGGCAACTACTTGCTGCCGGATTTCACTTGCTTAATGAGACCGATGAATGGGACTTAAAGCCTGGTGGACGCTACTTCTTTACCCGGAATATGTCTTGTTTGGTAGCTTTTGCCATTGGTGAGAAGTGAGTCAAAAATATCTATTCTTTAAGCGTATTATTATTGTTGCATCTTGCAGGTGAAGTTTTCTTCTTTGGTGCAACCTGATGTTAATTTTTAGGTTTCTATAACAACTCTTTGAATTTGCGGTTGGATTTGTTGGTAGTTGGATCGTTGAAAGATTCTCTTAAATTTGCAGGTATACTATCGGGAATGGGTTTCATGTGATAGCTGCACACACAGACAGCCCATGCTTGAAACTCAAGCCAATATCCGCATCCTCCAAGTCGAGTTATCTGATGGTTAATGTGCAGACCTATGGTGGTGGGTTGTGGCATACCTGGTTTGATAGAGATTTGAGTGTTGCAGGAAGGGTCATTATAAGAGGAAGTAATGGTTCTTTTCTGCACAAGCTTGTCAAAGTTAAAAAGCCTTTGTTGCGAATACCGACACTGGCCATTCATCTTGACCGGTTTGCTCCTGCTCTTTATAGATTGCACATTTTAATTTTTTATGACTTCTTCCTAATAATTGAATGTGCTACGGACTTCCTTAATGTTTCTTATTATTTATTATGATGTTTGAACGTGAGAAAGGAAAGGATGTAGTTAAGTAGAGTTATTTAACATGAGAGCTTGAACTGCACTAGTAGCTGCTGGTTGAGTGGCTCCAATTGCTACATACTGTTTTGACTAAAACAATTGTGCCTTGTAGAAGAAAGTAAAAGTAGGACATACGATACCTAATTATTATCTTAAACATGGAAAGGAAACTCAGTGCCAATGTCACTTTATGCAAATTTTTTTGTGAGATAACTATATGAATTTAAGAAACCATCATTTGAGTATAGTTGGTTTGTTTGTTTGTCTTGGTCGGCATAAATCTAGCACTTATATGCATCTACTTCTATTCAAATTTCTAGTATATCATCTTACTCCTTCATGCTTGTCTCTTGATTAATTGTCAGCACTGTGACTAAGGATGGTTTTAAACCAAATCTAGAGAAACACCTCATCCCATTACTTGCGATAAAATCAGAGGAAGCAGTAGGAGAGCCAGAAGAGAAAAATAGCGCACCTCATTCAAAGGCTGCCCATCATTCACTGCTCGTGCAGGTATTCTTTTTCACTTTATCAGGTGACATAAAATGCAAGGAAGGTGTGTAGTTTTCAACTGCATGGCATAAGAATTTTAGTAGAGATATGGCATCATATGGTATCCAAACTGGAGAAAAAGTTCACCCTCTTTGTTACTCTAACGTTATGTTACTGTGCAGAGAGAAGCTTTATTATCATAATTATTGAAGAATGAAACTTTTCATCTTAGTTAATATTAAAAGGAAATGAAAAGTGAAAAAGTAGTAGAAGAAGCTTCACTGTAACACTGGATGAGTGTCAAGTTCAGCAATAATAGTTTGAGTAAGTAGTGAATAGGGTCGTGTTTATAAGGATTAGAAAACTGATTTTGTTTGCATGGCCTAATGTAAATAAAATTAGGAGGGGGTGGTGTTTGATAAAACTGAAATTAAATTAAGCAATTAAAGAAAATAAAAATTGTTACTACCAGTTTATTTGCCACAGATAATTTCAGCTTTGTCTTTTCGAATTGATTACAGGCACCAAAAATGAAATAGTATCTTATCAAAATCTTTCACCAAGACATCATCTATTAAAGTGCATAAATTCAAAAAATAACAAAATTTCATGAATGGACATATTTTATCCATAAAATGCATGCAGCTTGTCATCCAAAAACATGTAAATTACAGCCCTAACAGCACTCTTTCTTTGGAAGATTCTATAGGCAAAGAGTAGATGTCGTTGTTCTCTTTTATTCTTGATTGGAAGAGATCAATTCGTCAAGGTATGCTAGGTTTTTTTTGGATTTTCTCCGTCATAAACTGAATAAAGAAATGAAGAATGATGTGAAGATAAAGATGATATGACTTCAATATTTACTCCTTTGTCTTAATCGATTGCTTATTCAGGTTCTTTCCGAAGAGCTAAGTTGTGGCATTGATGACATAGTGAGTGTTGAGTTGAATGTTTGTGATACCCAAGCTAGCTGCCTTGGAGGTGGAAACGATGAGTTTATTTATTCTGGAAGATTAGATAACCTTGCTTCAAGTTATTGTGCGTTAAGAGCTCTTATTGATTCATCTGAGTCATCCGGTGATTTATCAAATGAACCTGCCATCCGGATGATTGCTTTATTCGATAATGAAGAGGTAAATACTTCTTGGGAAATTTGTGGCATCACTGCAATATCAATGATTGGAGTAGGTGCTTAATTGTTGATTAGCCTAAGATTATTTTCTTGCTAATCATCTTCTTTTGATTTATAATCTTCCATAGTAACAGAGCTCAGTCATGCTCCTCATTCGTGAAGCTATCACTAATCACTCTTTGATGAAAAAATAATGTTTATCTTTCGGGTAAATTCGGTAGCGTCAATTGGCATTTTCTAATCCTTATTAACATTAGAATGTGATTCATCAATTAGCATAGTCCAGCTCACAAATTCATTTATGAAAGATATTGTTATCATGTGCACGACTACAGATAATCTGCGCATAGCATTTCCTTTTCAGTTTTCTAGTTTACCAGTGTTATTTCTAATCTCTACTGTCTAGGTGGGTTCAGGATCAGTTCAGGGTGCCGGTGCACCGACCATGTTTCAAGCAATGAAAAGAATTGTAGAGTGCTTGGGTAATAATAAAGTCAGTGAAGGGGCTACTGAGCGTGCCATTCGGCAATCTTTTCTTGGTACAATATGATTGGCATTCTTTTGATCTGATTATATTGACTTCTTACTTTCCAGTCTTTCTTTGTTTGCTTTGCACATAATGTCCTCATCCTTTTTTCTTTAATGTTATTTGCAAGAAATTCTAGATATCATTTTGGAATTTGTGCTGGAGAAGGGAAAAGATAGACATGAGAATTTCATTTTTCTCCTTTTTTATGAATACTCAGTGGGTCTGGTATTCAAGAATGAATCAATGAATGAAAGATATATTGGACGCATGCCGATGAGTTCCACTGCATGGAAGTTTTTCATTTCTGTTACCGGCTAGCGTTGGAGTAAATTTCAGCTGACATATTGAGAATAAGGAGAAAAAGAGGATACTAAATCATCATCCCAACAAAGCGGCGTCCTACTGTAGCATAGATTAAAAGGCAAAGATAGATTAATTTTCAGCTGTCTAATTGAGAATACATTAGGAAACGCAGAATGGTAAATCCTCAGAACACCTAGAGGGTTGCTTGCTTCATGTTGTAGATAGATTAAAAAGCAATTGTTCTTGTGTTGCAGTCAAGGACATATTGAAACTTGTAAGTTCCGGCCAAGTTCACTATCATATTGAGCAGTAATTCCGAATGTGCCTTAGATTCTGCAATAAGAGAATGGATCGAAAGCTAGGGGACTAATACCATACCTGGTTTATATTTTTAACCTGCTTTAGCACTATGTTACGTTGGCAAAATTTATACTTTTTATTTCATAATCTTCGGCGTGTAGTGTCTGCTGATATGGCTCATGGAGTTCATCCAAACTTTATGGAAAAGCATGAGGAATACCATCAGCCAGAAATGCAAAAGGGACTTGTTGTCAAGTACAATGCAAACCAGCGCTACGCAACTAGTGGAATCACTTCTTTTCTTTTTAAAGAAGTTGGGAAAGCCCACAACCTTCCGACTCAGGTGAATAAGCTTTTGAATTGTGACAAACCAACTACTTCTTGAACTCCATCAAACGTTTATGTTTATGTTTATTCAAGAATAGGAGTTCTGGACTTCAATTACCTTTACAATCTTTACGAGGAAATGCTGTTGAGTGTCCTTGTAACATAGAACCAATAGATTTTAAAATTTTTCTAATTTGCAATTTGTATCTCGTACTGCAGAAATTGAACTTATGTTATGTACTCACGGCTGGTAGTTTCCTCGTAGGAATTTGTGGTGAGAAATGATATGGGTTGTGGATCAACTATAGGTCCTATACTTGCTTCAGGTGTTGGCATTCGAACTGTTGATGTTGGCATTCCTCAGCTCTCGATGCACAGGTATCATATTTTGTTCCCATCGAAAGCTTACAATACACCAACAATGCTTGATAAAATGCTTCTTATATGTGGATGAGCTCAAAGCCAATTCATAGAAGCTGCAATATTATATTATAGTTTATTTTCATTATGAAATCGCCTATAAACACAGACACATACTAAAAATGCCTTTCGTCTTACCTATAGTCTCTTGATTGAGCAGCTCAAGCAGACTTTTGTTGTGGTGATTCTTTGGCGTCGAAGACATGGGTAGTTAATACTGGAGCTGATATTTTGCTTGTATTTATTTCATATTTTTATCTCCAACTGCAGTGTGAGAGAGATATGCGCAAAGGAAGATGTGGACATTGCCTACAAGCATTTCAAGGCATTCTATCAGAATTTCTCAAGCATAGACAAGAAGTTACAGGTGGATTAGTTAGCGCAACGCATTCAAGACAACTATTTGAATAAGGTCTCATGTGTTCTTACTTTTGGAGATGAACTACGAGGTTTGTATGTTTACCTCCAAAAACAAAGATTTGATGATGATCTTTGGACATAATTGGCATCATCCTCCAGAGCCATTCATAAATCCGACGACAAGGATTTGTTGACTGAGTCAGAGCTGGAGTGGAGAGTAACTAGGGAGTTTCTATTGGAGAGTCTCTGACTCAACTTAGGATAATAAGGCCCGGTTCTCAGCGTTCTGCCCTTGTCATTTCATTCTGTTGGATAAGATGCATGTTCTACAAGTTTAACTGTGAGTTTGTTTACCTTCCCCATGGTCGATTGTTATTGGATCCTGATGCACTGCAATGGAAAGCATGCTATTTTGTTTTGATGACAATTGCAGTCAGTCACATAAAAAGGAAATTTATATTGGTGCATGCAAGGCTGTGTGTTGACATACATATGGTCCCCAGTTGCATTCTATTTGAATGGATTAGGTTATGGGGCTTTGCTTTAAAGGTGGTACACTCTGATACAAGAGATGACGAAGCAACCATGCCTTGTGTAAATGTAAAATACCTTGATTGCATCCACGCATGCGTTTTTACTTCTTTCTAACCATTAATTTTACAGGACAAGCAAATTTTAACATGCTAATTTCTGAATGTTTAATCCCATGGAATTTTGTATGGTGCAAACGGTTATGGGCATTCCACATCTTACGAACCCTAGAAGGCGACGACACAAACCAGAAGTGGAATCTATTTCATAATCCAGTATCAAACTAAACCGCCAACGGCAACTATATTCTACAGCTTTTAGAGCCTCCTAAATAGTATCGAAGAATGCTGAAACAGGGCCATCTGACTGCCCACTTGATAACAGACGCGAGTTGATAGAACTTTCCAATTCGAGTCCATTTGATAAAAGCACAAAGCACAATCAATCACAAATGATCAGAAAATCACTTACCGACTGACTACCTTCCGGTAAAAAGCAAATGGATGCCTGGAAACAACCAGTAAACGCAGCTTCTGAAAGATGCAACAAACAATCACCTGTTTATCCAATTGTGAATAGCAGTCGCACGACATTTCTATAAAAACACACGTTCTATGATACATAATGTGAATGTCTCAATGTTTTGGGCCAAGTTGTCAGTAACTGACGACTGCTGCTAGCTAGCTGTGTGTTCTTGGGTCTGTAATACAAAATGCCAGCTTCATAACAAAGAACCTTCCAAGTCCCTGCTATAACGGAGAGAGCATTGTCAGTTGCCTTCGATCAGAAAACCAAAAGAACCAATTGAAGCCAAATGCTCAGATTTGTCATACACAAAGAACCTTCAATCATGTCCCACTGTAGAAACATGAGAAGCATAGTTAGTTAACTTTAGGCAAAAATTCAAAAGAATCATGTGAACCAAGTCATGAAATTTCTTGCACCTTCACCTAGTCGAAGACTGTACATTTCAGGCTCTATCAACTGTTTTACTAACTTAATTCTTCATCATCATCGTATCATCAACACACTTCGGCAGAGCAGATTCCCAAACTCTCCATGATCTTCCAAGTTCCTTAGCTTCTTCCATCCTCATCACGCAAATGAGAAAAAGAAGCACCAAACAAACCAAGGGTGGTGGGGTGGATGAACACAGAAGTTCCTAGATAACATGTCCACGTTGACCCACCCTGGTTCTCTATGCCTGCACACCTGCCAGTTGACATATCGTATGCAGCTGTACAAGCCTGCCAGAATCTCAAGCTTGAGTTACGCTGGCAGGGTGCAGGCATGGCCC
>MUZT01049279.1:0-11640 GCA_002156105.1 Passiflora edulis | reverse complement strand
TAATTTTTTTTTTAAAAAAAAATCTTAAATAGTGATCCTGATTATTTTCTTTTTTGGTACTATATTATTATTATTATATACATTACGCCATTATTCATAAGAAATAATGCTACTCAATTATTGAATCTTTTGCTCTTTTTTATTTTTTTTTATCAGACAATTGCTAAAGATCCAGTTAAATAAACATCTATTTGGCAGGTGCTGATTTGACATGGAATTTATACGAATAAAATTCTTCATCGTAATTAGCGGCATAACATTCGCTTATTGGACTTTACGAAAATATGTAGCCGCAGTTATATTCAGTAGGGTACCATGATTATGTAATGTAACGGTAAGATTGTTTTAAATGGTTTGTGTTATTTTCCACTCTTGATTATTTTTACTTCATGGTGATATTTATCCATGTAAATATAATAATTTTAGTATACTTGCACCATCATAGTCTCTCTCTCTCTATATACGTATGTATTATTTAGGATATGGATGTAGATATTGAAGATATTACTTTTAACTATCTCATGCAACAACTATTAAAATATAATAATTATGAACTTATACATTTCTTGACAAATACAAAAATAGATCACAACGTTTGCTTTTGTTGTGATTCGGGCTCGCTACGTACGAGAGCCATTTGAGCTTTCAGTTATTTTCTGTCCGCACGTTTGAATGTGCCAAGTTGGAATCTTTTATATATGTTTAATGTTGTCTCTTCTACCTTTTTATTATTCTTTATTTACAACAAACATTCGATGTTAAATTGAGTCTTATCCATGAACTTATAACTAATAGAATTATAAACTTCTTTCTTCCAGATAGTCTTATGATTTAAGATAACTGCATAACTTCATAAGATCTAAATTAATCTAAGCAACTACGTACCCAAAAAATGGACAAATTTATCAGTTTTAGGTCACATCCATAACAACAGAAAAGGGACGAAATATATACTATCAGTGGCAAGTGGCGAAGTGAAAGAAAGAGAAACTAAACCGATTCAAAATATAATTTTATGAACAGACAGAGAACAAAGTGACAAAAAGGGGTGCTTTTTCTTTTGCTCTTTCGAACGCTCAACATGTTTTCTTCTATTTCTGTCTTTCAGTTCAGTCCTTTGCTCTTAATTTTCTATGTGCTTGGTCCGGTTTTAGTCTCACAAGGACAAGAAAAATGAAAAGAAAATTGTTAAACATGTGAGGAACGAGAAAAAAGGTGAAAGAAATCAAACAACACGCAAAGATGGAGAAGAAAAAAGGAAGGAAAGACATCAAAGGAATGAAGGAAACAAAGTGATACGTTTGAGAAAGAAAATATAATGGAAAGAGGAATAGAAAAAGAGACCAGTCGCAATGGGAAAATTTTATAATACGGAACTCCATTGGGTCCTACTATATAGTTAAGTTACTCTAGTGGCAAAGTGGATTGAGGGCCTTACGGAAACAAAAGCAGGAAGGTACTTCAAGCATTGTATGAAATATGGGTTGCGGAGAGGGAAGTCGATAAGATGGGCAGATGTTGAGTAAGAAGGTCTTTCAGGTGGGATGGAGTTGATTTAGAGGTCCCTTTCATTAGAGCAATCCCTTTGGAAAAAACTCTTGGCTAAACATAAACTCACTTATCTCTGAAGAATATTCTTTGTTTAGGATATGATGTCTTATAGATGTTCTAATTATATTAGTTATACATATTATTTTTATATTTTAATTAAATCATAAATACATAGATGATTAAACTTTCTTCTAATTTATTAATTGAATTTACTAGATAGACAAGTATCTCAAATAGAGCCTATCGTAGAAACTCTTTTCAGTCTCAATTTTATGCGAGTAAGGGAGCATAAGCCAAAAGGTATCTCATAACTTGTCTATCTTTATTCCACAGCAAAAATCAAAACCAAAACCAAAACCAAATGAAAAAAAATTAATTAACAGAAGTCAAATTAAAAAATAAATAATAAAAAATTCAACGTGTAGATAAAGCGGCAGATCTAATGTTGCTACCTCTGATAACTGTAAAGAAGATTCAGTAATATAGGAAGTTAAAGCATGCTACAGCAGAATTGTACCTGAAAAACCTGCTCTTATCTACACTGCTAACTTTGCTGGGAGTTGTGTGGTCTATTCTGAAATAAGAATTCGATCTTACAGAGCAAATCGATTGTGATAGTGGAATAAAAGAGAAGCTAAATCAAAACAGATTTGTCTAATTGCATTAGTAACCCGTCTATTCCAAACAAATACTGCTACATCTACATTCTGTACCACAACAAATGATACACATGCCACCGTATTCTGACACAAGAAGCGTCAAAATTTTGATCAAAACTCAAATCCAGCTTTTTCCAAACATAAACCTGACTGATTGTGTGGCCTTTCTGATCATTCCGAAAGCAATGGAAGTAGTATTTAAGAGAGAGAGAGAGACTCCTCTACAACTATATTCCACAATTTCAATTCCTGTCACCTCTACTCCTGTCCACTGAAATGCGAGAATCCAGTGTTGACAAGATCTGGGGCATCGACATACCCCCAGACACAACAATTTCTGCAATTGACAAACAAATTAGACATCTTAGCAAGTTTAATTTGATAGGATAAAGGCATTTATGAAAATTTTCAAGCCATTGGCATAAAGAGCCAAGAACATTGTTATTGCTCATGACTGACTTTGCTTCGCTTTTTCCTCAATCTCTAAACAAGGTATGACCATGTTGCAAATTTGATAATAAGCAACATCAAGTTTATGGTTCACTTGATAAAAGGAGGAAGTGCAAAGCTGCCCCTCTGACACGGAAAATACAAGGAAATGGCAGGCTCAGAGAGGCATTTTACCAAAAAAATATATAAATACTATAAAGCCTCACCAATTCCTTCCCGCACTGATAGATTGGGTCTGATAACATCCTTCGTATTAACAAGAAATATGTCACCGATGTATAGATGATTTGTTGGGACATAGACACAGCATAATTCCTCTTCTTCATCATAGTTCTGAATGCAAAAGTTCACAAAAGAAGTTAAAGAGAAGTTTAAATTCAAACTGATTCTCTGACAGCGACTCATGAACTTGTCTTGTGGCAATGTCAATATGAAATTTTAATTTTACAGCAATTAAGTGCAAACAATAATAACTTTTAAAGGAACAAGCACCAAATTTTTGATCAATCTAAAGTTCAGCAACTTTTTCAAAGAGTACATTACAGCAAATGATAAAAAAGCCAAATAAATGCGTGTTAACGGTACCTCCATGTCAGTATGAAATTTATTACTCAAATAAAAGAGGAACCAAACAGTAAAAAAAATCATATTTAAGGCATGTACAACTACATATGGAGATGTAGAAAAAATGCAGCAATTGGATAATCATTATACAACAATTCCTACTTCTGCACCCCTAGATTCATTCTAGAACATCCTACTTAATATGCAAAGGCACCATGTAAAGACAATAAAATTGATGTACTACTACAATGAGGATCAAACAGAAGTTTTGTTTGCATACCTGGAGAATAACAGTTGAAGTGATGAAACCAAATGCGTATTCACCAATACGTGGATGCCTTATAATTGCCACTTCCTTGAATGCCTGTGTGTTTTGATCTGATGCAACGGAAATAAAAGTAATGTAAATAGACCCAATTTACATTCAACTAAATTACGGAGCATCAATGGAAAACCCACCTGATGATATGGCAGCACTGATTTGCTTGGAGGCATTATAAATATGGCGAACAAATGGCATACGTTTTATAAACCACTCCCCAAGGCCCAGAACAGATGCTCCCAGCCATGATGACATGAATACCCCAACCAAGAAAATGAACGTTATGGAAGTTATGAATCCAAGCCCTGAACACAGAAAGTTAAGACAAATCATGAACTCATCATTGAATATGCTTCGGGAAAGCAAGAGCTTGAAGGTGCTAAAGGACAAAATGCTCACCAAATATGTTGATTCCAAGTTGAGCATATATTGGAGAGAAAAACCCATCCACAAAGTGGATAAACCACCATGTTACATAGAAAGTAATGGCAATTGGAAAGAGAATGACACTGCAAAACAGCCAACAGTGGGCAACATCTTTAACAGATTGGAGGGAATGAGCATTGTTGCATACATTCAACTACTATGAATATGCTCTCATTTGCATGCCTTATCCAAACAATATCTAAAAGGGAGCCAAAGAGGAAAGCCAATATAATAAGAGAAATGATGTTCAATGCAACAAGATGTAATCATACAACTTCCAAGCACAGTCCTCATGCTTGTGTAATACAAAACAGTGCAGAAAATACCCATATGAATGCTACAGAAGGTAGACCCATGTTACTAACCCAAATATCCATGCTACAGAAGATAGACTTGTATGCAGCACAGTACTTCGTTTTGGGATGTTCAGACTTTCAAATAATTGGCGCGCTTTTGGTTCTTGAGGAAACTAATGAGGAAAAGATGAGGTCACAAGGATTTAACACTTCCAACTACATCTCTGAAAGAGATGCAAGGTCATAAAGATGCCAGGTAATCTGCATGTGTACACCAACACCCTCACTAAGCCTTCTTCCAAAGTATGGATCAAGAATGCAACAATATAATAAAAGGCCTAATACTACAAGGTGATTAGAAGTTCAGTCTTAAACCATCTGTAGGTCCTACCAACATATATTTCAGAGTTTGGAAGGTATAGTAAGATGAATATAAAGAGACAGAACGTTTCCAAAGAACAAGTGTCGTTAAGCTCGGCTACTTCTTTGCAGAATTTATTTCTATAAACCAATTTGTGCAAAAGGTTTGAGGATATGATGGGAATCATCTTCAGCAACATCAATTTGGTCCAGCAACTTAGTCAAGATACACGGAGTTAGAGGCAGAAACAAAAGACACAAAAAAAAAAGAAAAACTTATATGCACTACAATATAATGGCATCCACACATTTCACATGTAAATCAATAACAAATTAAGTCCTTCACTAAACATTTTTTCTTAAGAAAATGCAAAAGATAAGAAGAAAAAATGCCATACCATCCCGTCATGAACTTCTTGGAAGCCCAACTTCTAACAACTTTATAAAATGTCTACACAAACAAACATCCAAAAACAGAAGTCAGACACAACCCACAGAACCTAGATTAAAAGCAACAAGACATAATAACTAAACCAAAGTATACTCTTCGTAATACATTCAACCATTAAGCATCCAATTTAAACCATTTAAGCAAATTACGCCAAAATCTGCTCTGATGCCACAGGAAACGTAGAAACGAGCAGTGAAAACGATGCGCTCAACCATATTAAAGTATCTTCAAATATGGACAGTCAATTGCATTACACCCTTAGCTGTTCCTAAGCCATGTGAAACATGAGAAGCATAGTCTACATCAGTGATCTTCGAGTCAAATAGCAAAAAAGGAAGTCTCAAATGCTCAAAAACGTACTCCAAGAGAGCCCTCTATTTTATGGCAAACGTAAAGCTCTAACATTGATTACCTATTAAATTAAGTGACAGGGTCACATTAAGAACTGAAGTTATGCACAAATCAGCTTAGTGAAAGGTAGCAAGTCAACACCGCAGCCAAAAAATAAATAAAACGGTCCAAATTGAGATAAATCCGAAGAGGTGTTAATTTCACCTCGCGGCCCGAGTGATGAGAGGCGGAGGAAGACGACGAAGGCTTGGATTCGGCATCGTCAGCAGCGGTGTTAGCGACGGGGATGAGCAGCTCCCGATCTCTCTCTCGGTCTCTACTGGTCATAACGATGACGGATTTCTCATCGCCCATCACTTGGAATCAAACAAAAAACGACGCCGTCCCTGAAACTCTCCCCCAAATCCCCAGCTACAATAACCTCTACCCTCCGCCTTGCCAAAAAGCCTCTCTCACTGTGCAGCGAGAGGAAGTCTTTGAATTGAAAATGTAATGAAGTGGTTCAAATAATGCTCTACGTCTTCGCTTCTCCCTTTTTGGGGGTGTGTTTTGTTTCGCTTTAACTATATAATACCCAGCCTTTTATTCTAATTTTCCATAATGAACAGGTAAACTGTTTACAGACAACATCCTGGCCCCGTCTCTTTGATGAAGCCATTAAAAACGTTAATTTTGAGGATTGACATGTTGCTTTCCTTTTTCTGTTAAAAGATGATAACGTTATTACTTCCAATTTTTATGTACGGAAGAGTATTCCGTTGTACACAGAGTTATCTCTTTCCCTCTTTTAATTTGTTAAAATAAATATTTTATATATCGTGTATATTTCTATAGACTCTTATAAACGGAATTTGATCTTGGTAACAATCTGTCTTTATATATTTACAAAATTTAAATTATTTAACGGCGGATATTTTAAAGTCATCCTATAATAACGGATTGGGCTTGGCTTGGATTCTTGGATAATGATTAACGACCGTTTTGTGTTTAGTTGTCCATTTAGGATTAGCTGTCTCCGATTCTTGCTCTGACAACAAGTGCGACGCATTGTTGTACGAACCAGAATATATTTCTTTCTTTCTTTTTTTTTTTTGAAATATCGCGAATATAGCATTTTGCGCTGGATAATTACATGAAATTCCGTTTACCGGCCAACTCACAATATGTGGATTTGTTTTTAACTATACAATAAGATAGTTTTCAGCTTTCAAAAAGTTCTAATATTAGGTTTACGTATTGGATAAAATTTGCAATTGTAAGTTTGTAAATCTTTACAAATTAACTAAAATATAGATTCATCACAGACAGGCTGTTTGCCAGCGAGCATGGCTGCATGGGCAACATGCCTCCATGTGATTGCAACAAAGAGTAATTAAAAGTCAAAAGTTTTAAATTTCTGACTATTATTTCAAAAAAAAAAATGCGGGTTTTTCTCTTCAAATTGTTTTTTTTTTGTTAAAAAAATTGTTTTTTATTTTCTGGTCCAATCATACAATGATTTAAATCGATGGCCCTATGATCGCTCTTTCCTGGTTTCCTAACGTAAAATAGTGTTGTCGTAGTACCGTTTGATGCAGTGATAAGACATTGTGTTTTCTTAAGTTTTAAGGTTTAGAATTTATTTTAAAGTGCTTGTGATCTCATTTCGCAAGGATGACTCGTCGCCTCGTGGGAAGAGATTGCTCGGTGCTGTCGGCTGTAAAAGAGCTACAGACATAATTTCATCAATCCTGAAAATGTTTATCATGGGGATTTGGTTTTAGTTTCAGGGTTGAACTGCAGCTTTCAGGATTAGTTCTACTTTCCAGGCTTGGTTTTTCTTAATTTTGCAATTACTGCAGTATGCTACTTGACTGGACTCAAGAGCAAAGCAACTGCTATTTGGGTTTATGGACTTCATGTAAAATTATATATTGCTGGATTCAATGTGTGAAATGAGGTTTTGAGAATACAGCAATCTTTTCCAGGAAAACAGAGTGAAAGCCAAGGTAGTCTTTTCCAGAAGCTATGTTATCTGAAGTGAAATGTAAGACATGGGATTGACAATTTAGAATAACAGTACCCTTTAACCAATGTCTCTAATTTGATACACAAGGTGAATGCCTGCCTGCCTAGAATCGAATGTCAGGATATAGAGAAGATTTCGTCAACCAGATCATTTACAAGTAAGCTCTCTATCTGGTTCACGGTCTTCTCAGCATCATCCACAGAAAATCCAGTCCTCCAACCCGATTCCCATGCTCCACTTATCACTCCTTTGCAGTTCATGTCTGCCTCTAGTATTGCATATAAGGTGTCGGCTGGAAACTTGTCATGAGGGAGTGTAGAGTAGTTTCTGAGAACCTCGATACCATTTAAAATTCCCTCCACCAACTGATCCAGAGAGCAATGGATTCTCGTCTCTCCGTTTAAGATGGGCAGGAAAGGGTGTCTTGTTTGTAAACATGACAGGCTTCTGCGTTCAATGAATTCATTTGCATAATCTAAAGAGAGGTTTATGTCAGTTACTCCGCATTTGTCAATGCCAGAGGCTGGCAGGATTTGTGTACATCCAATGTTGAGATCAAAAAGCTCCTCTGCATGATTGAGAAACGATGAACAGCTTAAAAGCAAAGCTTTCAAATTGCTTTCAGTTTTGAAGGTTGTCTCATCTGTTTCAGTGGAAGTGATGTTATCGCCAGCCTCTTCAGAAGCTTCAATGTCCTTCTCATATTCGGTGGTCACCAATGTGATGTTAGAACTCTGGCTGTCACTTTGACGCTCTGCAAGGAAGCATAAATTGAGATAGTGCATCAAACACTGAAGCTTGGATAACCAGGATGTCATAAATGCTAATGTCCTAGCAGCAAGAGTATGCTCTTGTCATGGCTCCTCCTGTTTCCACATTTTTTTTTGCGGAGGATAACTAATGTGCTTTCTACTAATCACTCGTGATTTTTCAGTTGTTATATAACCGTATTAATCTTTGCTTCTGAATGTTGAAATCTGATATTGAAACCGCAATTCTTTTTTATTCCTGTAAACTGATGAGTATATATGCCACTTGTAAACTGATGCAGACCTGCTTGTATCACCAGCAATGCCAATAAGAAATTGTACCCTGAACTGAATGTTACCTTGGGTTTGAATTTCAGAGGCATTTAAATCCTCTGTGGATAGTTGGTCTGCAAGCAAGCTGTGCGTTCCTTTTGCAATGTCATTATCACATAAAAGATCAGCGCTCTTATCATCTTTCTCTCTTATGTTCTCATTCTGCATAAAAAATAGGCTAAGATTAAGCAATCAGAATGATGGCTTGGTCCAATTCAACACTCATCCATGTCCCGGAGTTCTGTCTAAAGAATATTGCAATAAAAATAGTAGGAACGATGCAATTTATAATGAAGAAAGACGATGAAAAGTACTCACTGTTGGTTTTGCAGCTGCAGGCTCACTACGAGGCTTTTCCTTTTTCTTCTGATCTTTGAAATTAGAAGCTCTGGCTTCTGGTTTCTGTTTTAAGATGTTTTTAGGTTTGCTGCTGTGTGGTTTTGGAAGCTGTGTCTTTGCAGATGCTATTCCGTTTTCAGGTTTCCTCGGCTTTGTGGACTCCACCTTGGCTTGCACTTGGTGTCTTGACACGGTGTCTGGCTTCAACATCTCTTTCTCTAATGGTTTCCGGCTAGCACCCACCACCTTTTGAATCGTATCCACTTTCTTCAGTCGGTGGTGATTCACGGTTGCTTCCGTTGTAGAAGGGTTCTTCACAATTGCCTTGGCCTTTTTCTCTTCTGCTTTCACAACTAGCTCTTTCCGGTCCTTAGCCTTTCTCTCTTCTGCTCCCACAGTTAACTCTTTGCGGTCCTTAGTGCCTTCTCCCTGATCCCTTCTCGCTGGAATCTCTTCTGCTTCCAGCTTCCGGAGAGATTTGCTGCCAGACATCATCACTTCTTCATGTACAATAATTTTGATTTCTTTCTCTTCTGGTTCATTCGGTTCCTTGTGGTAGTTCCCTCCTTGGCGCGTTCTGATTTGAGTCTCTTCTGGTTCTCTTCTGCAGTACATGTTGCTACCATTCCATTCCCTGTCTTTGTAGCCTTTTGATCTAAGTGTCCGCTTCTCTTTCACCTCCTTCTTTCTTGACATCATTTTTCTCTTCAGCTCTTCCTCTTGCCAAACAATCGGACCAACTGCCTCTTCTGATTCCCGGCATGGAACACAAGGTTTTATAAGTACTATAGGTTTAACATCACGAACTGATCTTTCTTTGGAACGAATACTTCTTGTCTGATGCAGCTGGGAGTTGACCTCTTTGACAGAATTGCTTTTCAAGAGTCCTCTAAGTTGAATTGATTCAAGAATTTCCTTCAACGTCCTCTGCTCTGGATCTGCCTTGTGCACTGGGAGTTGAGACTTTCTTACCATCGGCACTTCTATATCAGAGATTGGCCTTCGCTGACTCAAAATCTTCTCAGTATCTAATCGTTTCTCCACATTTTTCTGCAATGGTTGCAAAGGTGTGTCTTCCAGACCCATCAGTCTGGCAATCAAGCTTGGACCCCTTTCCTTTTTCTGTGGAGCTGATTCTAATGCATATGAGTCAGTAGAATGACTACTGCCGGAATGACCCATTGATGATTGACTTAAGCTTCTGGATGGCCCTTCTGAAACTGAGTCTACAGTTCTCCAGTCTAACCTCCTCGGATTAGCCGTCTCGGGAAGCAAATTCTGCCTAGCAAGGCTGTCTGATATTACTTTCTTAAGCTCCTCAATGCAATCCTTCGAGGTCCCATAATCCGAACCCCTTGGCTTTTCAAATCCCATCTGATATCTCTGATCACCAAATCTATAGGAATTCATGCTCCGAGCCTCTATATCGTCAATCCTTCCCCTCTCTGACTTCTCCTTTTGCTTTTTCTTTAACCGAGCCATATACTGCGAGGCTTCTTGCAGCTTGCCAAGCATGGCTAGAGATTCTTGCAGATCAAGAGCTCCTTTCAATAAATCTCTGGCTATACCCTTAGACTGACCACCGCAGCTCTGCCCCTTAGACCATGTGTCTATCATCTGATTCAGCTTCTGCGCTCCTTTTGAAACCTCCAGGAGCTGCAATGAAGATGGGCTATGATAATCTTCTACTACCTTCTTGGATACATTGTCTTCTCTATGACCCTTCCGAAGCAAAGATGCATTGGAGCTTCTCTGTGTTCTTCTGTCCATGATATCATGCTCCATCTTCTGGGAACCAGTCTTGGCTTTTCTAATTGTCCCACATTCAATAACACCTTTAGGATCGTCACATGTCACGAATGATCTGTACATATTCTACAAGAGAATTCTCTGTTGAAAAAGTCAGGGCGCTACTACAGATAATACTTGAAGATTCACAGACAACAAATCCATTTGAAAACTGACCTGGTGAGGATATTCTAATCAAACTTTCAACGCCTCCTCGTAGTCATAGTCGGCTCTGCATCACCTCAAACAGAAGCAGACTAAACAAACACCTGCCGCCGTGATAAACAACAATTGTGTCAATTCAACAACAAATATCTTTTTATCTTCACAACTGGATAAGTACAAAGGATTTGAGCCCTAATTTCTCAGGAACTACTGACATTTGTCATTAAAAAGGACCCCTGAAGTTCCAGATGACTTGTTATGAAACTTGCTCACAAACAGACACCTCTCTGTAAGCCTGTAACTTAAAAAATTTAAAATTCTTGCTTAGCATATACCAGTACCTCAATCTAAAACCTGTTCTTTCTCATCTTCATCAACCCAATTTCCTCTCCTCCATCAGACACTCGAAAACCAACCCAAAACAACAAAAAGAAAAAAGAAAACTGAAGAACACAAGAAACCCAGATGAGAAAAAGGCATGCAAAGACAATGACTCATCAAGGAAGAGTTTCAAGGTTTGACAAAATTCTCACCCTTCAAGCTAGAACAGGCAAATGACTTTAGATCCACAAAGGCAGAACCAAAAGCAGTCGGTGCATTGACTTTGCCGTGTCAAGTGTTTAGGAGCTTAATGCGTGCTCACTGGGATACATGAGAGTGTTTATCATTAAGGCTTGTTGGTGTTTTTTGCTTTGTTTTTAGTTTGTCTAATAATTGAGGTGCATGCGACAATGAGATCAAGAAAGATTGTAGTGAGGTGCAACTTGGTTTTACTCTTCCTACGCCTTGTGCTGCAGAGATACTGGTCAAAAGGCAATAAGACTGTAT
>MUZT01048925.1:0-12724 GCA_002156105.1 Passiflora edulis | reverse complement strand
AGATATGGTCAGTGACCGCCAACAGAAAAAACCCTAAAACCCGGCGGGGGCTAAGAGCTCGAAAGCCTTTTTCTTCTTTGTTAAACTTTCACGCAAATCAAATTTAAACAGAATAACAGATTTCGAATCCGGCGCGCACCACTAAAGTAAGTAAACTCATCCTTTCTCCCTCTTCCGTTGTTAATAAATCCGAATCCCATTAAAACCTAGCCCTAAATTCATTTTTATGTTTTGCTTTGGTTTCTGTAGTTAAGCTGCTTCTTTTTTTTTTCGGTAAATGGCTTTAGGTTTTCGTTTATGTTTGTCATGTTGACATTTTTTAAACATCTTGAGGTTTTGGGGCGTCTAATTTCTCCGCGTATAATCTTACGACCCTGGGTCACTTGTTTGCAGTTTGACATTGTAATTCTGGTTATATGGTTATTAAAATAAAATGTTAAGTTTACTTGCGACGTATGTTGATATCTTCGGGACGGACGGTTTCTGAAAATCTCTTACACAGCATCGAAGAATGAGTACTGGAGGAGAGAAGGGATCCGCGGCCACAAAAACGCCTGCTGATTTCCTCAAGTCGATTCGCGGGCGACCAGTAGTCGTCAAGCTGAACTCTGGAGTTGATTACAGAGGTCAGTTATTGTATTTGCATTTAAACCTCTTTGTCTAAATGATCAAATGCAGATATTCTAGATGTTGTTTAGGTGATGTGTATGACGTAATATGTAGACGCCGGGAAGGAGGGTTTAACTGCTTCTAACTGTAGGATACATACAGTATAGTTGCTATATTGGTTCATTCTGGAAGTGTTTTTCTTCTCTTATTAAAGGAAATGAGCTTGTGTGCTTTCTCACTGTTTGCCTCATATTATGGATAAGTTTCACCGCTTATTCATGATTGAGAAAGATGCGAATTAGCTACTCTTCTGCGTCTATTCTCACATAGATTAGTCTCATGAAGAGAAAGAGAGAGAGTCCTCTTCTTCTGGTCCGTAGCAAGTTTTCCACTAGAAATGGTTTGTTTATTTACAAGGTAGAGTGTTATTTTCACATATGCCAATACTGTGGAAGCTGAGCAGCAGCAATCTGATGTATGAGGCAGGGCAAGCCAAAATGTTAACATTTTTCCCTTTTTAAGAATAGATATGCTTGATGGCTCTGTGCCTAATTTATTGACTTGAGAAAGATAAAAGCATGGATTACTATTCTAGAAGTGATTCATTATTTAATTCTATACACAACTTAGTCAAGTTGATTTACCAATTTGTTTTGGGTTATTATTTGTTTATGTACATATTTTAATCATATCGTATAATTCATAAAGTATATAAAAATGAAATTTTACGGAGCTATGCTCTTTAGCCTTTACCCAAGCCTCATGTTTTTTTTTTGGCTATAGTTCCATTTTATATCAACAGGGTTTTCTTTTATTTTTTTTCTGGTTTCTGTTCAGGCTTGTTCATACAGCAGTTTGTTGGTGCAGGTATTTTAGCTTGTCTGGATGGTTATATGAATATAGCAATGGAGCAGACCGAAGAATATGTAAATGGGCAGCTTAAAAACAAATATGGCGATGCTTTCATCAGGGGAAACAATGGTAAAAGCCCTTAAAGAATTTTTTTTTGTTCTAGATATATGCCTGTATACCAAGTGTTGGACTATTGTCTTATTGGAGCTCCTTCTGATGCAGTTCTCTATATAAGTACATCAAAGAGGACACTTGCAGATGGTGCATAGTCCCGTGAGCTGCCAAAAAAGTAATCATCTGATGTTTTCAATTTGATTACTTCAATTCAAGTTGTGCCCTCGGATTAAAACCCAACTTTGGTTGTTATATGTATATGAAATGAAAGAACAGGAATTGGAATGTTGAATTATGTGTACCATCTTGTTCATTTCATTCATGTGTCATGGTTCGTTTATGCCTGGAAAAAGTATATCTGTACCTTTTATTTTCAAGCGTGATGCAGGTACCTTTTCTTGACTGAGCACATTTAGTCGTTAGACTAAACTGCCTTTTCTCCTGCATTTTTAGCTACCATACCGCACTTATAGCTATTAAATGGGCCAATGAATGCGCAAAATAGCTCTTTGAACTGTTTCAGAATGATGGGCACGACAAAAAGGAACTGCATTTGAACAAATAAGTTATTAATCATTATGTGCATAGCATAATCAAGTTACCCTACTCTCTTTCTTTTTAATCTAGACTATTATCAATCTGAAGATTTATTTTTTTTTCCAGATTTTGATTTCAGTATATTTTGAATTCTGATATGATATTTAAGAAAATCTTAATTTTTTTTACTGTGGTATTACTCTCTTTTGCTTTTAATATGTACCCGAATGAGTGAGCCAAACTATTCCGGTCTAAATTATAAATAGAATGATATTAGAAAACAAATGGTTTTTTCTTGTTCTCCATTTTCTGTCTGTACTACTACCCGCTTTGTTTCCATATGATTAACGCAACAAATACAAGATGTGCGAGGGTAAAAGGATGGAAATGGAAATAATTACTGAAGGGGCAAATAAATAGATTAGCATCTCGACTTGCAAATGTTAATATTTTACACATATGTACAGATGTATGGTTCACATCACAACAGCGCTGTTACCATCAACCTGATAAGAGCAACTCTATCTATAAAACTACCAATTACATTGAATTAAATGTTAAAGAGGAATGATCCCACAATGACAGTAAATATGGTGATCCCAACTGGTTGAAGAAAACTGCATCAACTTCAGCCCTCCCAGTCTGTCTTTTACCCCAAGCAGAAGATCAAAAGATTGACTTCATGAACTTTGCTTTTGGCTTTATGCTAATATTGTCAAAGGGCATTTCCTGGTCTACATGGACATAATCTCTTGTTTTCAGGACCTGCACACAGGAGAAATTTGCATCAACTGAGAAGGGGGCGCAGAGGCAATTTTTGCAATCAATCGGGGAATATGGAGATGGCAGGGGTTGATCACCCAGACCAGACATTCAATTGTGTGCAGATATACCAGGATCATGTTTTTAGGACATACCAACGTTTCGAAGAACATTCTTGATGCTTCCTTGCGAGTTTTACCAACTAACAAGTTGTCCACAGAAAGGGCCTTTCTTCCATGTCCAGCTTCTTTGTTGAAAAGAGTCTGAAGGTACTTGGCAACAGCCCTGTATAATAGAAGCAATCGTCTGTTACTGGTGAAGGAAGCCTCAGAAATATATGCCACAGAAAAGGATGAATGTGTGCGCGTGGTCACTCATAATACCCCATTTGTGAGTGCTGACGAGTTAAAATTTGGAGGCTAAAATTAGACAAATATCATGCTCAGGTAGTTTACAGAGTACATCGCAATTTCACAAACAAATTTCTGAAGAAGAAAAAGATTGTCAAAATTTACCAATTCATGTAATAAATTCCCCAACAAACACAATTGAAGTTGCATTCTAAAAAAACATAGAACCAGGACCGGTCCAAATACATTGCATGCAATAAAAGCTGAGCGCAGCATTATAAGAGATGAGCAATCTTTTGATAAACCAAAAAGAGGGTTTTTAGAAAAGAGTGCACAAGAAACAAAGTGATCCGCATATACATATGTTGGTGACAAAGTCGAGTATTCATCCAGTGGACAACCACAAGACGTCAAATTGATTATCATGATCAGTCTCGATCTGAATACACAAATACCATATAGATGCGTGCACAAGGCACAGGCATATGTGAAATGACGCCGCTTGAACCATATGTACCTGGTTCGGGAAGACCATCCACTATTTTCAAGAAGGTGAGCATCTTCATCCCCTGGCATGCCATCTTCATCATCTTCACCCACCTCATCATCATCTACATTCAAAAAGTCTGAAAGAGACGAGGTCAATAATTACATTTAACAGGCCAATAATCACAAACTGCAGAAATCTAGAATATTAAGTGAGACGATAGAAGAGATTACAGAAGTAAACTATCCAAACCAAACAACTGCAATATATACTATATGACCGCATGAAATATGAAAGAATCCAACACCAGAAACAGCTCTTGTAGACACCTTGTAATGAATGTTCCTAGACAATAAAAACGGTCAAAGAAACAACTACTATACATAATCATGCCGGCTATTTTCATTTACATTAATGACACACCTAAATGAAGTGTTAAAAAATTCACCAAAAAGTGCAGTGTTTTCATGTCACGTATTTTGGGAGAAAAAGTAGGAGATTGGGCCAACAAAAATGAAGAGAAACTAACCTGTATCATTTACAAGTTCAGCAACATGGGAATCCTGCAGCAGAAACCCCCCCAAAAAAAAAATATTATGACTAGGAAGGTCCAATGAAAGATAGGAGACACCGTCACCAAAGCTACAACATTTATGACTAAGCTAGCTAACCTTACTCATAAAAATACTTCAATGGAGGCTAATACTGGCCATCAATGCAATGAAATGATAAAGGAATGCAATGCAAAAAAAAAAAAAAAGAAAAGAAAAGAAAAGAAAGAGTGCATGTGCAAGAGAAAAAGTATCTTCCATATGTGGCTGCTCCTTTTCCTAAAGAAAATCCAACCAAACAAATGAAGAAGCTCAACAAGAATCATAAGACACAGAGTTGAACTTACGCTAGAATGTCCAATAGCAACACGGTCAAGAGAAGCACCGCCCTCATCCATGGTTCTCTGTTGATCAGCTTCTTGATAGACAGGATAATTGCCATCATCTAAAGAAGCTCTATTTAAGTCCTCATCAACCCCTGCTGAACAATGGTCATTGTGCAACAGAGAAGAGATTTGCTCCTTATCATCACACCTCAAGCTCACAACCGTATCTCCATTATCATTACTGACCACAAGTTTCTCATTTTCAGTATCATCTAAACCTTTATCCATTTGTATGGTAGCCGGTTTACAGGCTTCCACATGATCATTTGCAAGGAAATTTTCTGCAGCATCAGTACGTGCCAAACCATTTACTGGAACATCTCTTCCAACTTCAGTTGGAGCACTGAGTTCGCTTACCTCGAATGAAATTTCCTCTCCTGCTCTCGAGTCACTTCCAGCTGCTCCAATATCACTTGTACAATAATGTGCAGTTCCAATACCATCAAACCCTTTTTCATTGGTCATATCCTCAGATGTTATAAAATCAATCAGCTGCGTATCCATCTTGCCAGATGGAAGGGTTGAAGAATCTATCTTGTCAATTGGAGGGGTTGAAGTATCCATCTTGTCAGATGGAAGGGTTGCAGCAGCATCCATCCGCAGAGAAGCATCATCACAAATAGTTTCACCCCTGAGAACTGACTGATCAACAAACCCAGATGACATGTTACAAAAATCTCCAGAAATCTCCCCTTGAACAACACTCTGTTTAGCTGATTGACAAATATTAGCATTCGCACTTTGAATTTCCATATCAGCAACTTCCCCCAATGTTTCTTGCCCTGAATGTTTATGATCAGCGTTATTATTAACAGCATCTATACACCCACTATCCTCCATGAGATGGCCTTCACCATTTAAATTATTTCTACAAATCAGAATTCTACCGCTCCCTTCCATTTCACTATGCTGGATAACTGGCTCGGCTGAGCATTCTTTATCATCCTCTGCTTCTAAATAAGCATTATTTTCACTAGAAATCTTAATTCCGCTTAAATCAAATGTTCCTCTGTGCAAGCATGACAATTCTTCTGACAATCCTGAAAGAACAAAAAATGGCTGCATAAAGCCGCAGAGCTAGGAAGAAATCAATGAAAAAGCCAATTAAGTGTCGTTTTCACACGACATCACAATATTATGGTACAAGCAGACATATTCAAAAAAAAAAAGGCAACACAGGCTTAAACATATTTAAATAAAGATTACATGAAAAACAAATTATTTATGCTAGACATCCTTTCAAGTACGGAACAAAGATAAAGTCAAAGTTAACCTTGACAAGAATCAAACTCTGAAAAATTATATCATGATATTTCACAGGTCCAAAATACCGACCATTCCATAGCCCAACTCCAGTCAAGAAAAAAAAAGCAGGAATGGGAAAAAGTAAAGAACTGTGGCACAAATAAAAAATACAGTGGAAAGGGAAAAAGCTAGTGATATATGAAAAAATAAAATTTGATTTTCTTTAGCAGTGTTACAAAAGCAAACACTCTGCAATGTTAACAAACACAATTGACCCTCAAATTACGACCCAATACACTCACCCGTTAACAGTGGCTCGGTGAAAATCTCCTCTTCTAAGAACTGTCTCTGAATTAATAAAATTTCAGCCCGAGTACAAGGTGCTTTTTTCCGTAGGCGACGTATGTCTTCAGTATTAGTTAGCTGTTGACGTATGGTACTTGAAGGGGAAAAACAAAAGAAAAGACATGTCATAAATTTACTGCAGAAGAAAATAAAGAACACATAAACATGTTTTACAACCACCGAATGGGAAAGAACAAAGGTGGATGAGTGTTTTTTCCAGATTATATCAGCAATGTTTTTTCAGATTATATCAGGAATGTCACGCTGCAGAAAGAATGTAAATGTAAGTCCCTCAAACTCCAGCAGAAGAATGAAGTATAAAAGAAAATGACTGGTAAACAGCATGGTTTAAGCTAGTATAAATTCATTTCCCCCCTTGGCATTAGGTAACAATCACCACATAAGGAACCAATATAATATTACATACTCGCCAAGCAAGACCATCGAGTCATCCATAAGCACCTTCCTCTTCGAGACAGTAGGTCGGGATGCATATCGGGCACGTTTTGTAGAGACAGCTTCTAGCACAGGAGTGGGCTTCAGTTTCAAAACAGAAGATTTTCTTCCAACTAGAACAAGAAATGAAGTTATTTGCCAATCAGAAAGTCAACTTAGAATAGTATCCCGCACAAATAAGAACAAAAGCACTATTCATCATTCAATCCAAAAAACTGTACATTATGCTAAGTCAGAGAAGGCACCAAGAAATGGTCACCATGATACCTAGTATAGAAGATAGCAAATCGTCATCATCAGGAACCGTGTTCACTGTCCTATTTGGCTTGGTCACTCCAAATGATTCAACTAAATTCACACTTTGAGCAACAAGGGAGCTTTCTGCAAAGGAACGTTTTCTTGCAGAAGTTTTGGTCCCAGCACCGCTTCCATCATTCCCTTCTAGAATTTCTTTTTCTGGTGTTGCCCCGAGTAACAAATCTTCTGGTTTATCTATAGAAATCTGTGGAACAGAAAGCATTTTCTCAGGTGCAGGCAACTCAGATGTCATGGAACTTATCAAATTTTCAGACTGATCCTCATTGGAGATTGCATTGGGTGATTTCTCATCTTGTTTCCCAGCATCTGCTAGAATTTCACCAGATAACGCTTGTTTTATCATCTGATTTTCCTCTGGTTGTACAGCATCAGTCAAGTGGCATTCTTCACCTAAAAGATTGAAAATATTAATGAAATCAGGAACTGCTAAAAGCTATAACCATGGAATCTAAATTATAAAAGTGATTCACATCAACTATTCTTGTCAAACAAACCTTGCATCTTCGTCGAACTTCCAGAAGTTAGGAATGCTCCATCCTTTTCGGATACTTCTGATAAGCATGGAACAATATCTTCTGATTGTAATTCAGAATGAAACACATTATTATTAATTGCATAAGATGAAGATACTGTATCTGGTGGGTTTGGATGGGAGTTACAAGGATGGAGAACACTTATGCAAGCCAATGTTGGCTGTTCATTATCAACATGATGCTTCAGATTTTCAGGATCTAGTGAACCCTGGCAAGCCTCAGCTTCAGCATCACAAAGGCCAGAAGAACTCGGTTGTTCCAATAACTGGACAGCATTTGACGCTAAAGCATTCTCAAGTGGGTCCTGTACTTCCGTGCTATTAGGGATTTCATCACCAGCTTCATGATGCCCAACTTCTACAGACTTTCCACAATCTCCATTCTCTCCATCTACATCAGGCATCTTTGGTTCATTATTGCATGTACCACCATTTTTGGTAAGTTCAGATTTTTTTGAATCATCCAGTTCACCAACAGTCTCAACACTTGCCTCTGTTATCTTTGCTCGATTCATCTCTAAGACACCAGAAAGACAGCCATTATCCTCAATAGGCGTGCATTCAACTATGTCATGATTTAAATGATTGCCCTCAGATAAGGATATAGCTTCTTCTGTCTGATGTATATCTGACTTGCACGAAGAATTTTTTGCTCTCTCTGCTGCTACCTCTGCTACATTGTGATCATCTGACTCTAAATGATCGTCACAGACCAGATCTTTCTGAACACTAGTTAGGTTTGGCTCTTCCATCAATCCTGGAGTAGAAGGAGCTTGAGCAAAATCAAATTCAGAATTTGCAGCTAGATATTCAATCTGGTGACAAAAGATTAAAGAAAAATCTCGTCAGGTTTAGGCAATAACGTTCTGATTGAGGAGTAGTACCACTTAAATGAATTAATTAACAAATTCTTCAAGGCAAAAAAGGAAATTAATGTGGATAGCAATTGTAGCATCTAGATATTTTTGGACAACCATATCAACCTTGTTTCTAGTACCATTCACTTGCACTGCATCTGACGAACCGGTCCTTCCACAACTTGCATCAGTTTCTTCTGGTGTCTCGGATTTAACAAATGCTTCAGGATCATATCTGGAGAACAAGAGAATGTAACCGTGATGCATCAGAAATCTTTATCATTGTAAACGATTCCGCCAAAGATAATTCTAGGATAATCACCAAAGCTCCTGATACACAATAGCCAAATGCCATCAAATTGACAACCAAAATAAATAATCAAATGACTGCTTCTGAGATACTTTTTTCATCACTGGGAGATGGATGTCCTGGTTGCTTGTAACTTTTCAGGGCTATTTTGTATCAGATCCTGATACAAAATAGCCAAATGCCATCAAATTGACTACCAAAATAAATAATCAAATGACTGCTTCTGAGATACTTTTTTAATCACGGGGAGATGGATGTCCTGGTTGCTTGTAACTTTTCAGGGCCTTTTATGATGCAATCATAGGAAATAAAAATTATCCAATTGTTATAGACAACATCATCTGACAAGCACAATCAGATCATTAATTTTCCAACATATTTATCAGACAGTGCAGAAGTCATACTCAGGCAAAATGGAAGAAACCAGACTTAATATGATAAAATCCAAAACGAGATCAAAGATAGCAAAGACAAACAGAAATGGTAACCAGAGAGATTAGAGACAGTAATTCTTGGCTAAGTCAAAGAAGTCAGCAGTCCGAGAAATGAGTTAGTATGATCGGTCCATGCGAAATGCAATAGATCCATATATACAAACTGATCCTCTTTTGCTATCCAAAAGGGAAAAAAAAAAGCTTTCATTTATGCTTTGGTTCCAAATAATTGAAGGATTTACATAGTAAAAGACACCATGGTTACCATGTGCAGGTCACAACTTTATAGATTATGTCCATAAATTTCCAGATTTTCAGCTAATTATTAACCAAAAAAAACTGCAGCAAAAATGCTTCCATGCAGATCCTTCGCAAACTAATACTAAAAAGAAAAATCTACACATTTTATTGAGGCAAAATAACAATCAACGCTTCCTAACTGAACAAATGCATTTGGATTGAACTGCTATGGTAACTGCAGTATCTCACATGTACTTATGCACTAGTTCAGGTAGTTTACTAGGATCTAGTGCAGCAAACAACTGTTTACAGAAGTCCAACTGCTTAAAAATTTAGATATCCTTTATACCCAATCTTTTCATGCTTGTTTCAGATGTTTATGATCAAATTTATACAAACTTATATGTTTTCATTTAGGGTTGCATAAACAAGTCTACTCTAAACCATAACCCTAAGACGATGCTAATTTATCTTTATTTTTCCATGTACAACGCTGTCACAGTACCCAAACTTACTGTTCATGGTCATAATTCAACCTAAAACAGCCCAAAAGACACTACAATTTTAGCCATTATCCCTAATCCCTTTCCGCATAAATACTTAAAGCATCTCTATACTGACAAGCATTATTCGAGGGGTCCTCTTGGTGCCAAGTAAATATTAATAAACACATGGAAATACAGGTTAAAATGTATTAGATGGTAAGTTCATAAAGAGGAAAGCATACTCTGAAACTCCATTGCGTCTGGCAACTTCAACCTTGTCAAGAAACAGGTCCTGTTTATAATTAATCCATAAAATCAATTTTAGTTAACAGCACAGATGTAAGAAAAGTAACAAGGTGAATTACGCACAAGAATCAGAGAACCAAAGGAATGGGACGGGACAACAATAAACAACCAAGAATCAAATAATTTTTTTGAGAGAGGGAATGAAGAGAAAAAACTAAATAAGCTGATTTTGATGGGGCAAATTTGTACATTTGTGCTTTGAAGCAAGAATGTATTACCTCATCAAGGTCCAAACCAACTTGAGAAGTGTCACCATCACCAAACCGTTCTGAAACCAAGCCCAAGAAAGAGAATCAAACACCCATAACAAAGATACAAATTACAGGTATCAGCCAGCCAAAAATGCAAAGTTATGTCCTTACCATCCAATCCAAATTGCGAGGTAGAGTAGACCACACCCTCCATGGTGTCTTGGAGTGTAATCTGCTCCCTTGTACTGATGTGATGATCGACGTAGTTACTGCAAGTAATTTAATATTAACATAGAGATGCATTGTCAATTTTTTAACTGATTGTCATGCAAACGACACAGTAACGTAAACCAACACAGTTGATAAGAAGAAGCTACATGATCATTCTGAAACTTTATTGATTAGGTACTGTGACTAAAAAATTAGGTGCATAGGACCATCACTACTCTCTTCTGATAGACTTTGTAAGAGGAAAACAAGTAAAACCACGGCTGAAAAACTTCACACAGCATTGCACATCAGATAAGCATTAATGCAAAACAACATCTAAAAAAGGTTATAAAATATCAATGGCACACTCTGTGATTCATGGCACTAACCCCTGAAAGACATCATTATCCGGCAGCTCAAAATCATCAAGATCAAAAGTCTCTGGTAAAGTGATCGAGTGATATGGAGCAGTTGATTCTTCGGGTGGCAAATCAACAGCTGTGGAGCGAAAAGCTTGCTTTATCTTAAGTAAAGCCTCGCTGCAATCATCAAAAAGGTAATTGACTTTTCTAGAATATATCCTAACCACGCCTAGTAAGAGATGACTGGACAGCCTTAGTGCAATTGGCACATCAGGAAAAAGAATTGAATCTGTGCAAAAGGAAACTCAGAAGTTAGACTAGGCAACAGAACTGAATGATAAAAAATGAGCAAGAAGATGTAACTGGAAGAGAAAATTATTCACCAACAGTCCCGATATGAAGATTCACAAAATAAACAAATCTAACAAGACACACATCATTAAATTCCATGCATACAGTCATTTACCAACAAGAATAGAGCAAAATAAATCAGAAACTATAAAAATTCATGTCAAGAAGAAAATAGCTCTTGTAAATAAACCATGAAAATAAAATTTCAACTACAATTCCAAGAGACTAAACCTCCACCAGACCTACGTAAGTCAGGAAGAGATTGTGGTGCACACGCCAACAAAATCTCAATGCATAAATCCAAAATAAGCCAGGCTCAAGTGATATCAGATGGAGTGTCCATTCATATGCACAATACTATGAGACATCTGAATGATGATTCTATATCTGAAATTCGATTATACATACTAACTAGGCAGATAGTAATGAAATTCCATATATAGGATAGACATCCCCCAAGGGTGGGTCCATCCAATTTCAATTAATAACATTCCTTATTTTTCAGCCTATCTAGACTTCCCAGATAAACCATATATTCTAGAATATGCTGGATATGGAAATATTTAATGGGATAATTTAAGCCGATGGGAACAAGATTGCTTCACAAGCTTTTTGAGCAATGATTAGCTTGAGACAGTTCCATAAATTATTAGAATTAGATCCCATCCAGGCGAAAACCAAACAAGGGTGAATAATCATACACTCTTGAAATGGAAGAACCTATTTTCATTCTAAAGTAGGTGACAAAAATAATAAAAACGGGCTTGTAGCTCAATGACAATTCACCGGTGGACATATTACGGAAAAGGAAAGTACTTTCCCCATGCAATTACAGATGTCACCCTAAAGAAACTCTATGGTTTCATACTAAGTGTAATTTGACCAGCCAACAGATCATTAACTACTTTTCCAACTTTACCTCCATGCTCCACAAAACGCTCAAATTCTATAATGATATGTTTCAGAATATAGAGTTGGCCTACTCTCCAGTTATCAGATAAAAATCTATCATACAGGCGTAGTGTACCAAAATGAATATGTCCACATCGACATAAAACAAAAGTAGGCTAACAGTACCTGCCTGCTCTAAAGCTCAATCGTCAATTAAACTAATTATACATCCAAAGCTTAAAAGCAACTAAGAGATCCAGCTCCATACAACCAATTGCATTTTTTATATGCCAAAGATAGTACGATACTCGTCAAAACATCTAACAAGATAACTACAATACACTATATTCAGAGCATTATTCAACTCAGCGTAATAACAGTATTTTTTTTCCCACTAAACAATATTAATTCATAGTTTTAAATTATTAAAAGCTCATGCACAAGAAGGACAAAATAATACTGACCTACAGAAACACCGATATCAGTGTCAGCAACTTGATTCTTTCGGAGCTTCCTCTCCAGATGAGCTGCTATCCAAATGGT
>MUZT01048665.1:0-10995 GCA_002156105.1 Passiflora edulis | reverse complement strand
AATTAATATAATATTTTTATTTATTTTAAATATCAACATCAATTTCGATTTCCACAATTCTATTATAAGATATTCTACAATTTCAATGCATTAGTATTACGTTTGGTTAACAGAGGATTTAGTATGATAATTTAATTAAAAAAGTCAAACCATTATAAATATATTTTTTTATTTATAATTTTTAATTTAAATATATTCTAATAATAATTATAATTTAAATCAACAATCTTGGAATGGTTTTATCTTCAACCTCCCCGGGAAATTCAATTTGCAATAACGGTTCTCTGATGGCACATCAAGTTGATCATTGTATTGTTACATCCATGCCACGAGGATGTGTAGTTGACCTTAATCCAATAATATAAATGATCAGACATCAAATTGTCATGCAGATTAACCATTGGCCGTTGGATAGAAACATAGTATTTTATTCGGCAATTCCTCTACAAAAGTAATCGTCAAAATTACTAACCAAAAACATCCTTGATTTTGCTTGGATTTCAATCGTCGCACCGCCAAATAATGCTATGCTGACTCCACCCACCAGAAAAAAGGGCCATGCACATATATATCTAATAATAATAATAATAATAGTATAAAAAAAAAATTAAGAGCGAATTTCTCCATTTTAATGGCAGTTACGCGATGCAAAAACTGAAACCAGCGCAACACACCAAAACGCAAGTCCATACACACACACAACACAAAGTAATAAAGAAGGAAGAGAGGAGGAGGAGTGTGTTTTCCCATTCCAGATCTGAGGAATCCTTGGTTTATCGTTTAATATATCAATTCAGAGATCCTGCCACCGAACGACCAAACCAAACAAGCAATTTGTCAAATCCTGCTCTCGTTTTTCTTCCCTTCGTTTTTTGCTTCTTACGGAGGAGAGTTAAGAGAGAGAGACAGAGAAAAGTGTATCTAATATGGAGCGAATGGAGCGCTTCATAGACAACTTGCCGCCCATGGATCTGATGCGGTCCGAGAAGATGGCGCTTGTTCAGCTTATCATTCCCGTCGAGTCGGCTCACCGCGCCATCTCCTACCTCGGCGAACTCGGCCTTCTCCAGTTCCGGGATGTAAGTCCACACGTCTGCTCAGATCCCTTCTTCATTTGGATTCCTTTATAAGGTTCCTGCATGTCCTTCTCGTTAAACGCTGAATTTTGTATGTTTCATTTTGCAAGTATCTAGGAAATGATTCCGGTGCGCTTGCACTGCGGTTCCTTCTTTTGTATTGCAAGTTTTTCTTTGCGATCCGGTGTTTGGTAGCTTGCCTTGTGGTATTGGATTAGTTTGTTTGGATTCGAGTGTGCGAGTTCAATTTAATTTAGAGTGTAGAAATGAGAACCGATGAGGCAACCGCTCCAGCATATTATACCGAGTTGGATTCAAATGTCTCTAGATACCTGTACTACTACTTCTCTGTGAAGATTGCTGTACTGATTTACTTTCCTAAAATGAAATGATTCGATTTGTCCCTTGCTACTCTGTTGTTTAAGGAATCTCCCGGGTTTGACATTGCAAGTACGATCTACATAGATTTTTTAATCACTCTTGGAGGCCGCAAATTCCACTTTTTTTTCCAAGTGACAAACAATATTTGGTCATCCAGCTACTAGTTGGAGCAAAGAACTTATACCGTAATAAATGCTTGCGCCTCCTATTAACTGATACTAGCACCGAAGAGTCACTTATTACTGCTAATATGTGTATGTTTGTATGTGTGTACAAATGGTGTTTGTATCCAATCTTATAGTGTTATATCCATTGAAAGTATATATTCTTTTTTCATTGGCAGTTAAATGCTGACAGAAGCCCTTTCCAACGGACATTTTTCAATCAGGTATCTGTTCCTGGCACTTTCACAAACTCAAACTGCAGTATGCACTCTGTTTCTTGCAAATCTAACCATCAATATTGGTTCAGCTATAGGTACTGCCTACGTGCATGCCCAGCACATTCTCATAGGTTTATGCAATATTCGGTCTTTTTAATGTCTAAATTTGGAGGGGTGGAAACGAAAGACTTGTGTGCACTTCAGCTGATGATTTCTTTCAGTTCTAAACTAATATCCAAGCATAGGACAGTGTTCAAGGATGCACGTGTTTCCTTTTACTTTTTTGCATAGCTTGGTATTTCCACGACTGCTAAATCATTATGAACACAAGTTTATAACCCATTTCTGGCACTATCTGTTCATTGTGCTCCTTAGTTATTATGTCTGACTTATTGAGTGACTCTCATAGGTAAAGCGGTGTGGAGAAATGTCTAGAAAGCTACGATTTTTCAAAGACCAAATCAGTAAAGCTGGTCTTCTGCTGTCTGCTCGTCCTGTTTTGGAACCAGACGTTGAATTGGAGGAACTAGAGGTGCATTTAAACTTCATTTTTCTTGTTCTGTCACACCATTATAATTCCTCTTTGGCTTTAGTTTCTCTGTGTTTATATGGTGCTACCAATAATTGCAACTTTATTTGAATAATCTCTAACAGATTTTTTTCCAATAAACTGAAAAGTGTTTACATTAATAATATATTGTTAAAATTAGCATAGTTGATGTGGACTTCATTATCTCAGTTCATGTTGGTTTGTTGTTATGTCCTGAATAGTGATATCCAATATGTATTCTCTTCTCCTTGATGTCAGATACAACTTGCCCAATATGAACATGAGCTAATTGAGATGAACTCTAACAGTGAGAAACTTCAACAAACATACAATGAGCTATTCGAGTTCAAGTTGGTGTTACGGAAGGTAAATTCTGGCCATCATCTTCTAGTTCTAATAGTTCTTTTAGCATGCTATTTGTTTCTTGGTTTTTGTACCTTTTTTAGCATTTTACTTTCTTCTAGTGAAATGAAGTCTTGATCCTTCATTTTAACTAATGAGCCATGGAAACAGTCTACAATGCATGTGACCAACGTTTCTTCTACCTGGTGCACAGTTTAGGAGTCTGACCAATGCATACTGGCACATATTGGGTTTTCCTTTGATGATCATATCAGCATCACAATATGTAGAATCTTATCTATGTTGCTGCATTCATGGTCTGTTCTCATGTGCTAGCTCATTGTTAGGTTTTGGTTTTTTCTTTTGCTTTTACTTTGACAGATGTGCTAATGTTTAAGCATTCTATTGCCAATGTTATTCATGCTTCTAATGCTGACATTTGGTCCGTAAGAAATGTTATTCCCCCTTTTATTATTTGGGCAGCAATGTAGCAGTAACACTTTCTGGTTATTCCAATAAGGATGATATGTCTTGGAGAATATGTTAATTTATTTATCCGCTTTCAGATTATATTCTTGTTCATAGGAATTCACTGTCCATTTTAATATAGCTTACTAAGTTATATTAGAAACACTTTGCTTTTTGGGGCTAGGGACTTAGCTCTTTTGGAGAGAGTTTTTAATTTTCTTATTCAATTTTGCTTCTCCTTATTCTTAAGTTATTTTTTTCTAAGGTAATATGGAAAACATGTTAACATACTGTAAGCTGAAGTTTGAAAAATATAACAGAGTCATCTGGCTCACTTAAAGTATCTATAAACAAAAGAGTTAACAAAGAATCTTGGCCTGTCAACCAAAGGCTCTTTTTAGTTTTTCCCTTCCACAAAATAGAAGAATAGAAAACTGGGCTCCCTATGAAGAATTCTTTTTTCTTCTAAATCATTACTCAGCTTTTCTACTAATTTTTTATTTCCAAAAAAGTACAGGAAAAATTTCTTCAAGAAAATGTGCTCTAATTTTTTTGTTTCAATTTCTTTTTCATTTCTCCTTTTAATTATCTCTTGTGATGCAATTCCAGGCAGTTGGCTTTCTTGTATCAAGTAGTTCTCATGCTATTGTCGAGGAGACTGAATTAAGTGAAAATGTGCACTCAAATGGAAACTATGATGACACTGCATCGTTACTTGAGCAGGTTTGAATCATTGTGGTTGTGTCAATTTGCACTTGTTCTGCAAAATCTGTTGCTAGTGACCTTCATGATGTTTATCATATACAGGAAATGAGGTCTGAACCGTCAAACCAATCTGGTTTGAGATTTATCAGTGGAATTATACCCACATCCAAAGTTCTCAAATTTGAGAGGATGCTGTTCCGTGCTACGAGGGGCAATATGCTTTTCAATCAGGCACCAGCTGATGAAGAGATTATGGATCTTATGTTATCTGAAACGGTTTTGTTCTTTCCCATTACTATAAATGTTAACAATAGGTTTGACACTTTTGTTATATTCACCAAACAACTATGTTTCAACTCCTTATTATTGATGTGTATCTTTCCATACTGGTTTTCCTTCTTTTTTGGAATATGTTATTAAATTTACAATGGTGCAGATACTGAATCCTCCTACATTGATTTTGCAGATTGAAAAAACAGTATTTGTAGTTTTTTTCTCTGGGGAACAGGCAAGAATGAAGATTCTCAGAATTTGTGAGGCATTTGGAGCAAATTGCTATCCTGTCCCAGAAGATATTTCTAAGCAGCGGCAGATAACTAGGGAAGTAAGTATTTAGTGTAAGATTATCTGTTCTTACTTTATGTTTCAGGAAAGCAACCGGTATCTTACATTAGTAATTATTTTTGCTTGCATTTGTTTAGATGTACTGCACGTAATCCAGATTCGGATAGTAAATTCTAAAATGGAAGCTTTATTATTATGCATACCCTTTTTGTTTTGTTTCTATAAGGTGTTTGTTTGTTTGAAAACTGTAACCATTTCTCGCCCTACTGGTAGTCTGTGTGGCTATTCGAACTCTGAGCAAAGTCATCTGTACTAGGTAGACAATTTGTTTCTCATGCTGAAATGTCTGGTTTTAGGTTATGTCTCGTCTCTCTGAATTGGAAGCTACCTTGGATGCTGGAATTCGCCACCGAAATAAAGCCCTTACTGACGTAGGATGTCAGCTTACAAAATGGATGAGCATGGTAGGACTAATGCACTGCATTCTCTCTCTCTTTTTACACCTGCTTTTTTGATGGACGTTGCGGTGTTATAACTAGTATGTAATATGATTCTGTACTTTACTTTTACTTGATGAATGGGTTCTTCCTGATAGTTCTTTTATGCTGTGTTGACTCGACATGGCAGGTGAGAAGGGAGAAAGCTGTATATGATACATTGAATATGCTGAATTTTGATGTTACCAAAAAATGTCTTGTTGGAGAAGGATGGTGCCCTGTTTTTGCAAAAGCTAAGGTACTTTTTCTGTAGCCTTGTCATAAAGCCCTTGTGTAATTTATGATGTCCTGGAGCTATATAAATTTATTAGTTACTTCTGCTGAGACCTTTTTTTATGGTTGAACAGATACAGGAGTTGCTGCAACGTGCAACGTTTGATAGCAACTCACAAGTGGGCATAATATTTCATGGGATGGATGCTATTGAATCTCCTCCTACATATTTTAGAACAAACCATTTCACACATGCATTTCAAGAAATCGTAGATGCCTATGGGTTAGTTCCGTGATGTCATCTGTTGTTTCTACTATGAATATGATATTTTCATTTTTCTTTTAGAAAAATCTTCAAAATACTGCTGCTTTTAATCAGAATTGCTGCATCTTGCTGTAATATGTAGCCATTTTCTACACCATGCTTGTGGTTTTTGAGTATTCCTTTTGGATGAAAACATCTTGTTTCTAGTTATAATACATTTTCTGCATATACCTTCTGGATGAGTAGCAATCTAGGTCTATCGTGGCAAGAAAGCTCAACTTTACAGTGTGCAAATGCTTCATATTCCCCCTTTAGTTAATGTTGAAATTTCTGGCTATTAAATGCCATATACTGGATAGGAAAAAAAATAAGCTAACACATTAATTTATGTGGCAGTGTTGCTAGATATGAAGAAGCAAATCCTGCAGTCTATACTGTTATTACATTTCCATTTCTTTTTGCGGTTATGTTTGGAGATTGGGGCCATGGAATATGCTTGCTGTTGGGGGCATTAGTTCTTTTAGCCCAAGAAAGCAAGCTCCGAAATCAGGTAGTCTTCACTCAAATTATCGTGGTAAAATGTTTGGAATATCTTTTCTATTAGAAGAAAATAGATTACAGAGAATTGTATTTCTTCTCAGCTGACCTAAAAGTTATTGGCTATGCTTTTGATTTTCCTATTTGTCGCATACAAACGGTTTTTACGCAAGTACTAGAATGCTGGCATTGAATTATGAATTTTAATTCAAGTTCAATTCATTCACACTATTGTAGAGGCAACTGGAAAAGTAAAGGAGTTCGTGTTATTAATATCCCACCTTATCAATGAGAAAAGAAGAAATTTAACATTTTTTGGCTGAATATTAGGTCGTTACAATCAATATCCATACTGGATGCCTGCATTTACTGTGGATTAAGAATGTTGTATTTTGTGTCTTTTGGTTTTATTCTGCAAATTACATTGTTATTTGCCTATTATATACTTAAGGCTGCAATTATAATTCCTTTCAGAAACTTGGAAGCTTTATGGAGATGCTTTTTGGCGGGCGCTATGTACTCCTTTTAATGTCATTTTTTTCAATTTACTGTGGACTGATTTACAATGAGTTTTTCTCTGTGCCTTTTCACATATTTGGTGGTTCTGCTTACAAATGCCGAGACACTACCTGCAGGTACATGCTCTTATGTTCTTCTGTAAACTTGTGATTTCCACTTCAATTTTTCTATCTGTTTTTTATTTACTGGTAGATTGCCTAGAACAATTGTTTGGTTGCAAAGATGAGTTTCTTAGATATGCTTTTGGATTTTAACTTGAGTTTTCTTTGGTTCTTGTGGAACTATAGCTTGTCTAATGTTCAATGCATCGATCAAGAAGTTACTCGATTAGTGCTTAAAGTTTGGTGCTTGTAGTAATCCAAGAATGGTGAAATTGCTCTTGTTTTTGCTTGCTAATGTTTTGATACAAGTCCAATAGTTTTTATGTGGTTATTCAAATTTTTTATCCATATGTACTTTTGTATCGGCTGTTGGGCATCATTGTCTCTTTTGTTTTCTTGTCTTGTCCTCTTGTCTATCACTTTTTTCTGTGATCAGACTTCTATTGATATGCTATCTTGTTGTGATAGTTACAATTTTTTTTTCTTAAAATATTTAGCTACTCATCTATCTTGTTACTTTTGATCAGTGATGCATATACAGCTGGTTTAATCAAATACCGAGATCCATACCCATTTGGTGTGGATCCTAGTTGGCGTGGAAGTCGTTCAGAACTACCTTTTCTCAACTCTCTTAAAATGAAGATGTCTATTTTATTGGGCGTGGCTCAGATGAATATAGGAATTATATTAAGTTACTTCAATGCACGCTTTTTTGGCAGCTCAATAGATATAAGGTGTGTCTTCTATCCCTTTTGGCTGTCCTTTTTGCCTCGACCTTTTCAACACTTTATCCCATTTTCAACTGCAATGGTAAATTTGCAGGACATTGAAAATTTGAAAATCTATTTTTGTCATGTGATTAGGTATCAGTTTGTGCCACAGATGATCTTCCTTAACTGTCTTTTCGGGTATCTTTCACTTTTAATTATCATCAAGTGGTGCACTGGTTCTCAGGCAGATCTTTATCATGTGATGATTTACATGTTTTTGAGTCCCACTGATGATCTTGGTGAGAATCAGTTGTTTTGGGGCCAGAGACCCCTGCAGGTATGGTGTCCTCTATATCTGATCAATTTTTGCAGATTTTTTTACTGTATTCTGTGTTTGCCTTATGATCCAGGCGACTGGTGCTTTCTTTCTGCAGGTCATATTGCTGCTTTTAGCTCTAATTGCAGTCCCGTGGATGTTGTTCCCCAAACCCTTTATTTTGAAGAAGCTTCATACCGAGGTACTTCAGTTGTTTTCCATTTATTGTTTTCTTTATGCTTTTGTGAAATTAAACTTTGTTTTGCCCTTTATGTGAGTTCACCGTCTCTTGTATGTTGAAAATATTTTGTGTTCTTTATGATAATGAAGAATTGATTGTTGCTATGGTTACATCTTTCATATTTTCCACCCAAAGTTTCATTGGGATAGAATGGAATGATTAAATGTACAAATGAATGCCAAATGATGAACCGCTTTTGTATTATAGAGCCAGGAAATGCCTTGTAGTTATCTGAGGAGAAAAACCCATTTAAGACTTGGTTTCATCTGTCTCCTACATGCTTAAAAATTAGATTATAATCCACTCAGGATCATTTCTAATTGAACCTCCTGGAGTTGATTTTTTGTAGTTACCTAGAGAAATTTATTTTAACGTTTCCAGAATTTGGGGATTGAAACAGTCATTGATTTGTTTGAACTAGATTGTACCTCGATCTGCTGTAATACGTATCTCAGCAGTAATAATTGTTGGTGTAGTTTTTACTGGTTTAATGTATTTTCCTCTCTGATGTTCAATAGAGATTTCAAGGTCGTACTTATGGGATTCTTGGCACCTCGGAGGTTGATATTGATGTGGAACCTGACTCCGCACGGCAACATCACGAGGATTTTAATTTTAGTGAGGTGTTTGTGCACCAAATGATACACTCTATAGAGTTTGTTCTTGGTGCTGTCTCCAATACTGCATCTTACCTTCGGCTTTGGGCTTTGAGGTGTAGCTATGTTTTTTCTCTTTTTTTTTTCCTTTTTTTTGTGTCTTTTCCTGTTTTAAGTCTTCTTATATTTCTTTCTGTTGCTGCTATTTACAGTTTGGCGCACTCCGAGTTGTCAACTGTTTTCTATGAGAAAGTCCTCCTCCTTGCTTGGGGGTGAGAATTTATGTGTCCAGTCATCTTCCGTCCCATTTGATACTATCTCTTGTATTTTGTTTCTTTTTTTTGTTTACTCAATCATCAGTGCTTCAATTATTTTCTCCTAATCAAGTGTGATGAGCTTTATCCTGGGAAAGAGAAAGCTGCATTTCCTTTTTGAGCTTTTCGTGGATTGCCATCCACAATTGCATGCATATTATTCCTCCTAATGCGACTTTAACTCATTATGATGATGCGGGCGTTACATTTATTACAGGTATGACAATATAATCATCAGGCTGGTGGGGCTTGCAGTTTTTGCTTTTGCCACTGCCTTCATATTACTCATGATGGAGACATTAAGTGCCTTCCTGCATGCTTTGCGTCTTCACTGGGTGGAATTCCAAAATAAGTTCTACCAGGGTGATGGCAACAAATTCAAACCTTTCGCATTTGCTTCTATATCCGAGGACGATGATTAGCTAATTTGTATATCCTTGGGGTTTCGTGTTGTGAATGAAAAAGGTAGTATGCACGAAGGCAACAAAAATTTTAACAACAGGAAACCATCAGAATGGTATTTGTCAGACCTTATTTTCTGCTGGCAGGGGATTCACGCTTGTTGATGCTCTCGTCATTCTGCAGGGATTTGACATAGAAAATGTAAAATATCTGACTCGTATTCTTGGGCCTTCTGACATACAAGGATTCACCAACGTTCATGGTAAGTCAATAGATAGCAATTCTTTTTGATCCTCCTAGGAAATAAAAAGGGGGTTCCAGCGAAGTGGAATGAGGTGGAAAGCATTTTTGTGAAGAGAGCTGGAGAATCACTGTATACCATATGTAGCTTTTTCTGAATAATATTGTAGTGCTCGTAGAGGTAGTTTAATAGAATTTCACCCATACAAGTTAGTGTGGATTTTGCCGGAAATGAAGTGGTTTTGTAAGATTTTTATATGATGTTCATCACAAAATAAGCATTTTACCAATCTTGCTAATATTTGCTGATAGAGTCTGGCCGAAAATCACTTCCTCTCTAGCTTTATTATTTATTTACATATTCTGGAGAAGTAACAGCTTTTTGGTTTACTGTCTTTATCTTCGCGTGACAATTTCTTTGGACAATTAAACAAAACAGCACACAGTTGCATTATCTTTTCCCTTGACTGAGTTCCCATAACCTGGGTACACATTTTTCAGCTTGCTATGCTGGAAGATGATTTGTGTTTTTCTCTGGTCGCCCATAATGATATCCAACTGAGAGGCAAAAACTTTTTTCAACAATTCTAACAAAGTTCTCAACATATTGCACTAAAACTTGATTTACTTTCTATGGAACCTTAATACATCTAAATGTTATACTTCATAAAGAATGTTATAAGAGCTAGAAGAGAAGGGAATTGAATGCTATGAGTAAAGGATGATTTGGGTTTATTTCACCAAAATAGATATATGTTGGTATCCTTTGATTGATTAAGCTTGTGCATTTTGTGCGTGCGTATGTATGTTCACCCGTCTGTGGTATATCTGTAGCTCCATTCTGGCCTTTCATGATCTAAATTTGGCTATAATTTCCTAGGTGCTTGAGTTTCAATTGGTTATCAAGAATATACAAAAGAGAAATGTCAGACCCACCATTTTCCTGATCTAATGTCTCTATCATATCCTTTTGCTTCAGGATATTTTCTGAGAACCAAACACTCATCTTTTGCAGAAAATATTATTTCAAGTAATGACTCAAAATTACAAAGGTACAATCGTCACAAGAACGACCGAATCCATCACCCTATTTGTGGCTTTGTGCCTTGCGTAAAGAACAAAAAAAAAAAGAAAAAAAAAAAACAGGCAGTTATCACAAAAGATGTTGACGAGGCCGAGACTTTGCAATTCAACGCCTCAGGTCAGTTCAAACTCTTGAAAGACGAAAACACCCCTGCGGTTTAGCAGAAGAAACTCATAAAGAGATGGATAGTTAAGTAATTAGAAACCACGTGATCGTTGCCTTCCTCCCTTATCCTTCCCGCTTGCAGAAGTCCAATTTGAAAAACTCGCTTACACGGCGGTCTGGAAATCACACGAGAAAAATACCGATATTTAACAGATCCACTTTAAAGTTTTAACCACCACTTGCTCTCGCTCGTCAACCACTTAACCAACTAAAGCTTTCTGATTCGATCCATGAATTCCCGCTCATTTACTCTGCCGAAGTAGTAGAGATGAATGCTTCCGATCTATCGCTTATCGAGTTATCTGGAGAAGACGATTCCATTCTCCG
>MUZT01048030.1:0-10795 GCA_002156105.1 Passiflora edulis | reverse complement strand
CTACGGCATGTCGGCCGAGGTGTCTACAAACCGTTGCAACCTCACGCTGCAGCGTTTCACCCCACCCAGGCCCTAATCTCAGCCGCGATCGGGTCATACATTATCGGTACATAACCGTTAGCTGTTTTTGCTGGTTTAAGTGAGCTCGGGAATCGCATTTGGTTGACATTTAAAAAAATAAAAACAATTGCATGTGCAGAATTAGATGCATTGACGGGGAGTAGGCTGTCGTCTATTGACATAGGAGCTCCTGTTGTGCGCATGGCCTATAGTCCTACTAGCGGTCATTCAGTTATTGCTATTCTAGAGGTATTTATGCTCGATGTTATAAGTCCAATTGGAAATTCCTAGTTTTATGATTTTGTTATTGTTGATTTGAGTAATGAATTGGTTTCATAGGATTGTACTATTCGATTGTGTGATTTCGACTCGGAGCAAACCTTTGTTTTGCACTCGCCTGAAAAGAGGATGGAACACATATCTTCCGACACGGAGGTTCATCTTGCTTTGACGCCTCTACAACCTGTTGTTTTCTTTGGTTTTCATCGGAGGATGAGCGTTACCGGTTGGTTGGTTTACTATTTATTTTCTGACTGTTACCATCAAATTTTGTTGCTTGTCTTAGTGCTCACTTCCAATTGTGCTCTGTTTTGCCTTAAAGTTGTTGGAACTGTCGAAGGCGGTAGGGCGCCAACAAAAATAAAGACTGACTTAAAGAAACCTATTGTAAATCTTGCATGCCATCCACGCCTTCCCGTACTGGTAATTTGCTTTCTGTTTTTTACATAATTGCTTTTGTTTACTTCTAGTGATTCACTAAATTGTTTGAAATATCCCAGAGGTTACCTCATGATTGTTCTAGTGAAATAAGTAGGGTGGTCGTAGTTGAGGAACAAATGCAATGGTTTACCAAACTCAAAAAATCACAACTGAAGAAGAAAAATAAAGTCTCACTCACAACTTGTGATTTCAATCATCTTCCATTTTTTAATATCAGTTTCGTAACATCTATCGAAATGCTACTGAGGAGAGTTAAATTAGAAACAAGGGTCATAAAGACAATCATGCTTTGATAAAAGAATCAGCCAGTTCTGTTCTGCTTCTAACACTCTCTCATGTCATATTCATGCTTGTTTTGAGGCTTTTTAAATTGCACGACCCTTTTGCAAGGAGTTAAGCAGTGGAGGTGTCAACTAGCATATATATATTTTTAAAATATTTGGAATTGAAATATCTATGCATAAGCATCCATGGTACATCAGCTTAATCAAGTATTATTGCTTGCTGTCTCAACAACAGAGTTTTGATGGTCTTACATTCAAATCTTTCCAGACAAAACCGGAGAGGATTGTTAGGCTGTAGATTTATATTTCGGCTAGTAAAACTATCTCATTATAGATAATTCTCAGATCAACCCACCTCCCTGTTGTCTCGTCCATTTTCATTCCTGTCAGTGTTCTTTTATTGCTATATCCAGACTTTTAATTTCATGATCATAAAAAATTCCATGACCTTTTGTTTTAATTTTGCTTTTTTCTTCCAGTATGTCGCTTATGCAGATGGTCTGATTCGAGCATACAACATTCATACATATGCTGTTCATTACACGCTACAACGTGAGATGCCGATTCCCTATTCTTTACTGTTGATAATTCACGATGTTGTTTTCAGATTGAGATGCTTATGATTCTCTGCCTTTGGTCCTGATTTCAGTTGACAATACCATTAAGCTCATTGGTGCGGGTGCATTTGCTTTTCATCCAACTCTGGAATGGATTTTTGTTGGTGATAGACGTGGTACACTTTTGGCATGGGATGTTTCGACTGAGAGACCTAGTATGATTGGAATGTGAGTTTTAAGGAATTGATTTTTTGTTGTGTTGAGCAGATTTGGAAAAAATTGTTAGGTTTTTCATTGTTATTTCTCTGTTTCATTAAATTTATTAAAAGGTCGGGTCTTTGGAAGTGGTACAAACAAGAGGTAAGCTTATGTTGGCACTTGGCATTTCAACTTTATGCAATAACTGGGAAGAAAAAGCTAGTCAACAATGTCTAGAGCGGAATTTGCTGGACAAATGCTTTAGTTTACGGTCATTGCATATGATACTAGATGAGTGAGCTTCTAGTAGAATGTAAATGCCTTCCAAGATGGGCTTACACCATGAATGCAGAGAATTTTGTTTGGCAAACAGCTAGTTATAGTTATTCACTCTTTTCAGAAACCTGATCCATTGAGCTCATAATCAGTGAATATTGCTATAAATCCTTGACAAAGTATTTCCTCCTTATTCCTCTCTGGTTCAGTGAGGTCATAATTTGCCAATATTGCTATGAATTTTCAGCAGAGCATTTTCTTTGCATTCTTCTTTCTTATATCATTTTTTTATTATATTTGACTTCTGATATTTGCCCTCCTGTGCTCTTCAGAACGCAGGTGGGTTCGCATGCAATTGCATCAATTGCTTGGGTTCCAACTTTGCGGTCACTAGTCACAGTTGGCAAGGATGGGACTCTTCAAGTATGGAAAACGCGAGTGATGCTTAACCCAAACAGACCTCCAATGCAAGCAAATTTTTTTGAGACTGCTGGTTAGCCTTCTTAACTGCTTGTAAGACCTATATGTTGTGAATTGTTAATCCCACATAAACTGATATGGTTACATCAAGTTTTGCTGTAAAAGGTATAATTTTCGAAATTATACTGCCATATTGTGTTGCTAGTGGGAGCAACACTTCCATTGTACTTAATCATTCCAAGATGGATCAGTCATTTGATAGGTTTGATCATTTTCATGTAACACTGATTTATATCTTGGTACAACTAAACTTCAGTCTAGGATCTACCCTGATTTTCTCTTGTTTATTCTGCACAAGCTAAGACAAAGGTTATCTTATGCCATCTCTTCATCTAATGCTTAGGATTGGAGAGCCAAGCTAATTTAATTCTTGTTTTTCCTTGACTTTTTGACCGATTTGTGTGTTCTAGATTGCTTTTTGTTACTCTTTGAAGGATAGTATATCCTTTACATTGAAAAAAAGAAGAAGAAAATCATCAATAAGAATAATTGCAGGTTGCCACAGCCCGTATAAATATGCTGATCATTCAGGTCGACAAAGACATCCTAGATATTTAGTATTCAGATTATGTTCGATTGTCCTCTGTGGTTGCAGTTGTTCTAGCTCCTATATTTCTATAAAGTCACACTGATGAAGCTACTTTGTTGCACCATGTTATGCAGGCATTGATTCAATTGATATCCCCCGCATTTTATCCCAACAGGGTGGAGAAACTGTATATCCTTTACCACGAATTAAAGCTTTAGAAGTTCACCCAAAACTGAATTTAGCGGCTCTACTTTTTGCAGTTAAGAACAATAATCTTCATTAATGTTGAATGGTATTTATTCCTGGAAAGTAGGAGCAGACTGTCAACCCCTCCTTTTTCCTTTTGTGACAGAATATGGCAGGTGGAGATAATTTTAAAAATAGAGCTGCATACACTAGAGAAGGGAGGAAGCAGCTGTTTGCAGTTCTGCAAAGTGCTAGGGGATCTTCAGGTGAGTGGTTGTTTAAATCTGACATATCTGGATGCATGTCTTTTGCCAGAAGTTGTTAACTAGTATGATGACTTTTGTTTCAAGGAGTCTAATTATATGCACTTATTTGAGCATGTATAAACTGCCCATAAGCAGTCTGGAAACAGAAGTTTAATAGCATCATGAATTGCATGAGTTGGAAAAAAGAATACTAGCATGTTCTAAATTAAATAATTTTAGGCAACAGTATAATTATGCATATAAGATTAGTTCAGTAGTTATTAGACCATTGCGTAGATTGGGATTAGACAGCAAATGATGTTATGTTTAAGGATTGTTTTCAGATTCTTTATTAGCAGTATGTGAGTCAAATTTAGTTAATAAACCAACTTACTTCAATTGTTACCCTAAATTTTCAATGGATCTGTTTGATGAAATGTTATAGGTTTTAACATTAAACATTAAAGTGCCAACTACAACAATAGAAAATTCAACAAATGCTGTTATCATTTTATAGAGTCCAAAAGTGGTTGAGAAAGTCGTGATAAAAGCAATTTCGGAGATTAGGGATTGACATACAATTATTTTAGTGGAATACATGCAAGTCAGGGCTGCCTATCATTGATTTGGTTGCACCACATGCAGAATGGGCTAATCATTTTGATATATTCTTATATTGGATTTTTGGCTCTATCAGTTTCACATCATAATATAGCCTTTCTGGACAACCTTGGCATCACTTTTTGCCATTGCATAATCCATCATGAGAAATTCTGATGCTTAATTTATCTCTATCAAATATTCAGAGTCTGAATGTAAGGAGTCTCAAAAATCCTTTTTTGGTGAAAAAAACTCTGAAAGGTTAAATTAGTTTGATAAGTTACTGGTCATTTTCCTTTTCTATAACCTTCCTGTTTTCATGCCATCTTATCAAGACAATGATTGGGATGAGAACTAGTGCCTTCATTAGTTGATATGAGCCATGTGAATACAATTGAAGATATTTTTAATATGCTAGACATACCAAACCTTGTGTTCTTGGAGATCTAGATTCACATCTGTCCTTAATGGTTTCAATGAGGAATTTCCTCTATTCTTTGGAAAGATTTTGTGAATCGGTGGATGGCAAAAGCTTTGACATTCAACCACATCTTGGTTCGATATTATCATTTTATATATGCAGAATTGTTTTTTTTTTCCTTTTTCTGATAGACTAATGTAGAAGTTCTTTGCAGTATCTGTCTTTTTTTTTACAATATACAAAAATGTTTTGTATTTGACAACATTTTGGTCCCTTAATATACAAAAATGTTCCATATTACTCATGGACTAATGTAGAAGTTCTTGGCAGCATCTATTTTGAAAGAGAAGCTCGCATCCTTGGGTTCATCTGGAATTTTGGCTGATCACCAACTTCAAGCACAACTGCAGGATTATTATCTGAAGGGGTATGATTTCTTTTCTTTCTTTTCTACTTTTTTCTTTTTTCTGTGCCACTGGTGACAACTTATTATGCTTTTATTGCAGCCAAAGTCAGCTCACAATTTCAGATGTTGCAAGGAAAGCATTCCTTCACAGTGTACGTTAACTTCCTGTAAAACTAATGCTGTCACTGCAGGACTCTATATTTACAGATTAATAATTAATGGTTAGACTGGGTTAAAATTGCGGTAATGCAATGGGTTTAGGTTAATACACCTTCTACGCATCTAATTTTATCTTCTGTGTTTGCCTTTTGACTGCACACCCAGGAAATGCTCTTTTGAACCTTTCCTCTCCATTAGGTTTAAAGTCTGCAGATATATTCTGTGTTGCTCAATTTATTGATGTTGACTTTTAAAATTTTTTTGTAGCATTTCATGGAAGGCCATGCTAAAAGTTCTCCAATATCACGTCTACCTTTGATTACCATATTGGACACCAGGCATCATCTGAAGGACATTCCCGTTTGCCAGGTGGCTGTAATTGCATTATTACTGTGATTGCTGCTTCATCTTTGTGTGATTTTGCATCTTAGGCTGTTGGTTTTGTTGGCAGCCTTTCCATTTGGAGCTAAATTTCTTTAACAGAGAGAATAGAGTGCTTCATTATCCTGTTCGGGCTTTTTATATTGATGGCACTAATCTCATGGCATATAATCTGTGCTCTGGAGTGGATAATGTTTACAAGAAACTCTACGCACAGGTGATGATAATCTTCTATCTTTTGTGTGTGAAAGAGGCAATGCACTTTGCAATAGCTATATGAAACTTTGCGTTACTCTCCAGTACGAGGTCTACATATTTGAGCGCTAAATCAACTTTTGCTTGCAGATTCCTGGAAATGTGGAATTCCACCCGAAGCGCGTGATTTATAGTAAAAAGCAGCATCTTTTTCTTGTTATTTATGAATTCAGTGGTTCGACAAATGAGGTTGTTCTTTATTGGGAAAATACTGATTTACAGCTAGCAAACAATAAAGGCAGCACAGTCAAAGGTATGCCCTTATTCTAAATGTTTTTATTGTTCACTAATATCTGTCGGTAAAATATCCTATATTGACTTTTTTTTTTTACTTCTCTAGGTCGAGATGCGGCATTTATTGGTCCTAGTGAAAATCAGTTTGCGATTCTTGATGAAGACAAGACTGCACTGGCTCTCTACATCCTTCCAGGAGGAACATCCAAAGAAGCTGGTGAAAAAAATTTATTACTTGAAGAAAATCAGTCTGCCGAAACCAATGCTAGTTCACTTCGGGGTCCTGTGCAGTTTATGTTTGAAAGCGAAGTTGATCGTATTTTTACCACTCCACTAGGTGCTTGAGGAAATGAGATTGATTTCTTTTCTCTGGGATTGAGGAAGTGAGATGTTCAATATTGAATATGACATCTATATTTGCTCTATTGTGCTGATCGGAATTTCATATGGTTGCAGACTCAACTTTGATGTATGCTTGTAACGGTAGCCAAATCGGTTTTGCAAAGTTGGTTCAAGGATATCGACTTTCTACTTCAGATGGTCATTATATAATGACTAAAGCAGAAGGGAAAAAGTCTATAAAGTTGAAAGTGAATGAGATTGTGCTCCAGGTAAACTGATTGATATTTCTACCATTTCAAGTAAAAAAATTATGAGGAAACATGACCATTGAATGTCAAGTTTGGAGCTCCATTAAAAAGCATTGTCTTGTCATATGGTCCTTTATTGAAATTGCTGACTATTCAATAAGATAATAGATCTATTGGCTCCATTTAGCCCTTATCATCCCTACTGTCCCTGTGACTTGTATTCTTGTTATTCCAATCCACATCATCTTTGCTCTCCCGTTTTCTCTTCCGTAACCTGGAATGTAAATTTTCTTGCTTCTTAACCAGTGATTCTTGCCCAGTGCTATGCATATTTGAGTCATTTACCCTAGTTTGGGTCATCTCTTCATGTACTTTTGCCTTTTTTAAGAAAATGTTGGTTGTTGTTGCATCACAATGTTCCCTACATTCCATTCCCTGTTTCTTAAGTCTGATTTATGCGATTGTTACTTCTAAATCGTCTAACATTCGTTGCTATATGATTAACTTAGTTGTTTATAGCAAAATAAAAGAATGTATCTATTGAACACAATAGTAGTAGCTGCAATTGATTGACTCTCCTTTTTTGATAAGCAGCCCATGTTCATGGTATGGTGGTCCATGGCTATTTTTCCTCACTTTTTATTTCTCAATGTTTGAGTTTTCTTATGTTGCTGTTACTTCTTTTAAAATTTTTTGTATTTTCTCACAAATCAGTTGTAATCTAATTGTTCTATTAACTTTTTGGCAATTTTATCTGAAAAAAGGAATTGCTAATTTCTCACAAATCTGTGTTTTTGTCTTGTAAAGTCATTTGTTTCTCACTTGTAAAAATTTTATGGCTAGTTTTTCACTAACATTGGATATAGTTGTTCGGTGTTTCTTAAGCCAATGGCCTTTTTTATCAACTTTGCTTTTGCTAGATCTGAACGTTTCCATCTTGGGTGGTGTTAAATTGCAACTCACCATTAGAGCTGTTAGTTGGATCTCTCTTGCATCTTGGCCTATAAGTGGAGATAGGAGAGAGAGAGATTACATGGAAGAAATGCAAGCCAAACTTGCAACGCACTAAAAAAGATGCTCTTATAAGCGTGGGATTTCTTTTATCTGTTTGATCATAATTCAGGCAGAATAATGGATCAGCAAGCATTTACCCTTGGAAGTACATAAGCTACAGTTGTTAACTGTTAAGTTTATAACAAAAAAAAAAAATCATCTCAACACACTTTCTGCCGCCAGACACCACATTGAGAAGCAACCAGGTTGGAATATCCATGAAACATCTTAGATGTCTCAATTAAGATGTTTCAAATAATAGAGATTAGGCACTTGCCACCCTCATTTCTAGTTTATGTTATGTATGCCTAGACATATTTCCATGTCATCCTTTTTTTTCTTATTCATTGGGGACATAGTAAAAAGATTTCCGAGAGAATAGATGCCTCTCACTGCTTGTTTATGTGGTTTAAAAGTTTACATTTTGGTGCTGGAAATAATACATTGATGATGCTTTTGTTGTTATATATTTTGTAGATTGCGTTTATTGTAAGTAAAATTTATTACATATATTTGCATCATCTGGCTGTCTTTTAGTAAATTTTTAATATGAAAGAGGAAACATTAGGCATGCTTAAACTCAATGGTCCTCTAATTATTGGTTCTTCCAGTTATTGATCCTTTTTATGAAGCCTTGTTTGGGTGAAGCTCACTCTATGCCTTGAGAATAATTTTGCTGATTATGTACAACAATTGTGAATCTTTTTGCTCAATACTACATATTTTAATTTCTGTAGGTCCACTGGCAAGAGACTCTAAGAGGCTTTGTTTCGGGAATATTAACCACACAAAGGGTGCTTATGGTTTCGGCTGATCTGGACATACTGGCCAGCAGTTCCATGAAATTCGATAAAGCACTTCCTTCAATATCCTGAGATTTTAAGATGAAATATTTTCTTGTGAAAACTTTGAATGACATAGATAAAGCCTGCAAAACTTTGTATTGAACACTTAACTCATGTGCACTTCAGATCCCTGTTATGGATTGGACCTGCTCTTCTCTTTTCTACTGCCACAGCAGTTAGCATGCTTGGTTGGGATGGAATAGTGAGGACTATTCTGTCTGTTAGCATGCCTTGTGCAGGTAATTATCATGTTCTTGTTGTTAGTGGGGCATTTCCTGTCATATTTTTTTGTCTTTTTCAGCTGTGCAATGTCTCTCAGCTGCTGTTTACTTGTGGTAATTGGTTGCATTCTATGCTGCATTTTTATATTTTTGTTTACTTAAATTAACTGTTTCTGTGTAGTATTGGTTGGTGCTTTGAACGATCGGCTGTTGCTAGCCAACCCAACAGACATTAATCCCAGACAGAAGAAGGGTGTTGAGATTAGGAGCTGTCTTGTTGGACTTCTTGAACCTCTTCTTATTGGCTTTGCCACAATGCAACAAACTTTTGAGCAGAAGCTTGACCTGTCAGAAATACTGTACCAGATAACATCAAGGTTTTCTTCCTTATTTGATATTGAGCTATCTTTTTCATCAAATGTGACTTGCTCTACATCATGTTGGATTCCTTGAAACTTGTAGAAAGTTATGAATGTTATAATTTTGATGCTTCCACCAGATCAAAATGCTGTTGTTCATGAAAGGCATTGATATCTGATGTTTATTTTGTATTGTTTAAATAAAGGTTTGATAGTTTGCGCATCACACCAAGATCTCTAGATATTCTGGCTAGAGGTCCTCCTGTTTGTGGAGATCTTGCAGTTTCATTATCACAAGCAGGCCCACAGTTCACTCAGGTAATTTGGAGTTGGTTATTGTATTTCCCAGGCTTTTGCTTACCTTTCAGTATTGGTTCTGATGACATTGCATTGTTTACTTAGGTGTTGCGGGGTGTCTATGCTATCAAGGCTCTCCGTTTTTCTACTGCTTTATCTGTTTTAAAGGATGAGTTCTTGCGTTCTCGAGATTATCCAAAATGTCCTCCAACTTCCTATTTGTTCCATCGGTTTCGACAGTTGGGATATGCCTGCATTAAGTAAGCAGTTGAAAACAAACTTTAATTTCTTATGTTCATCCAAATGTGTATTTGCGTACCCTTTACTGGTTGACAATCTGCGTTTATGATTTGTTTGTTGGGTAATATTTACGATGTTAATGTTTGTAAAGTTCTGATGAGGGACAATTTATTCTACTGCCCTTTTAGACCTCGATTGTTATTGATGATTACATTTGTCTGATGCTTAGGTGGTAGGTTTAGGGCCAAATATTTATCCAGTTTTGATTTTTATCCTTTCCATGTGATTTGTATCAACTCGGCATGCTTGAGGATTATTGCTAATCCAAGATGAATTGGTTTTCGTCTCTTTATTTTTAAACCTTGAGTTCTTACTTATTCAAGGACAGTCCTGTTTTGGTGAGTTATGAATCTTACACTGCAGGTATGGTCAGTTTGACAGTGCAAAAGAAACATTTGAAGTTATTTCAGACTATGAAAGCATGCTAGATTTGTTTATTTGCCACCTTAACCCTAGCGCCATGCGGCGTCTAGCTCAGAAACTGGAAGAAGAAGGTGTGGATTCAGAGTTGAGGCGATATTGTGAAAGGATCTTAAGAGTTCGTTCCACTGGGTGGACACAGGGCATTTTTGCCAACTTTGCTGCTGAGAGCATGGTTCCAAAAGGCCCTGAATGGGGTGGAGGGAACTGGGAAATCAAGACTCCTACTAATTTGAAGAGTATACCTCAGTGGGAGCTTGCTGCAGAAGTGATGCCATACATGAAGACTGATGATGGTACTATCCCTGCCATTATTACAGATCATATTGGTGTTTACCTAGGTTCAATTAAAGGGAGAGGCAATGTTGTTGAAGTAAGGGAAGATAGTTTGGTCAAAGCTTTTATCCCTTCAGGTGATAGCAAGGCAAACGGGGTTCAAAGTTTAGTCAAATCTTCATCTAACACTTTATCTGATGGTAATGCAAATGGTGACTCCTTGATGGGTCTGGAAACACTTGGCAAACAGAGTACCAGTTCATCTGCTGCTGACCAACAAGCCAAAGCAGAAGAAGAATTCAAGAAAACAATGTGCGGTGCTGCTGGCGATGGTAGCAGCAGTGATGAGGAAGGGGTATCAAAAACCAAAAAATTACAAATTAGGATACGGGATAAGCCAGTTTCATCTGCTCAAGTGGATGTCAATAAGATAAAAGAAGCCA
>MUZT01048028.1:0-11019 GCA_002156105.1 Passiflora edulis | reverse complement strand
AGGAATGTTCCCCAGAGCTCTGCTGCTTCTTCAGTTGGCTTTAGACAACCAGTGCAGGCATTTTGTTTTGCTTTTTGGGCCACTGCTGCTCCTTGCACGGTAACCGGAAATCACTGTAATCCCCACCCGCATCTTGATCTGCTCACGCAACGTCTCAAAATTTTGCCGCGGTAACATTGAAATGTTTGCTTCATGGAGTATTGTTGTCATGATTTAGGAATATGTACATTTGTGTTTATGATCGGCAGAATCAATCGTCGTGCGTACAAAATCATGTGCTATTTAGAAGATGGTTTTCGCATTTTTTCCCAGTATAACACTGACATCTCAGTTTTGTGTTTATCATCGGCATCATGAATGAATGAATGATAGCGCCAGTGATTGTCTGAGGGCTGTTCTGTGTTCTTTAGAGGATATTGTCTTGATTGCGAAGCATGACAAGCTTTTTTCTATTTGGTACCATTACATGTCTGGGTTACATTTTTCGAGTCTCTCATTACTAATTGTTAATTGTTTGCGTTAAGGGGTTAGTGCTTGTCTCTGATTATTCAAATTGCGGTATACTGGTGCACAAATCAATGCAAGGAGAATTTGATGGTATATCACAAATTAGATCCATTTTGTACGAGTATACATGAGAATAGCTGACACTGAAACGATGTTGCTTTCCAGAATAACTTCTTGTTTAAATTTAGTGCAACAGTACAAAATCATGCAAATGTGCAGTACATGTATATCTTTCTTGTTTTTTGTTCAGTAGAAACCAGATAAAATCATGCAAACAAGGCTACTTATATATTTATTATTTTTCTGACCACAATTTATGCTAGCATTTGGAGTTAAGTTCAAGAGTACTCTACTCAAATGGTTTTGTTAGGGATTGATGGAGAGACTGTTATGGGAATGAAACTTAATAGATTCATATGTGAGAGATGCTTTTTAGGCATTTGTTATGTTTTGTAGTAAAATAAATGGTAGGAATAGATGATGGACTTAAGAACTGGTTTTAGGTTTTCAAATTCATAAAACAAGAGAACTTTGGTGGTTATCAATCATACCTTTCTGTTTGGTGTCTTTTACTGTTTTTTTCTAATCATATATCCTTTTGCAGGAATTACGTGAAATTTTAACAAGAGAAGCTCGAATTAGTCTTTAACTACTTCTCCCGAGAGAACTGACAAGGAAGCACTGATCTCCGCAAGGAATGTTTTTTGCATGACCTTTTGATACATGCAATGTCTGGATTACTTAATGTATCTTCTCTTCTCTACGTATATATTAGATAATTTTATTTTTTTGCAGTTTTGCTTTGAATAATTCTGATGTTGCATCAGCTATGAATTGCCTTGTCCAGATTCACATTTTTCTTAAGCCCTTATAAATTGGTGGCAAAATGATTTAGGTGTTGTGTTGTTTTGTAACAAGCTTGCAAGATTTGCTAGTGGAGGTTGCCTTCAATAAGTATTTTATTGTGGTCTCATATAGCATAAGCTGCTGCCTTTTTCTATCCTGTTTCTTTGGGTGCCAGATGTGAAGTGATTTCTCTCTAGCAGCCTATTTTATATGGCTCCAGTTAATTTTTTTGGGGTAAATTGTTATTTTTAGTTAATTATTTGTCCAGTGGGTGTTATGAGGTGTTAATGAGTATTTTTCCCCCCTTATCTGAGGGGCCTGTTTTAGTTATGTATGCTGTGTGATTCTCTTATTAGGGAATAAGTTTACTAATATGGATTTTGAACATGTGATGTGGTTGAGAGTGAGACACATTTACATGAAAATATGGGCCTAAGGGAGCTTGTAATTGAAGATCTCATCAAATTTGATTTGCAGGTTCTATAACACTGTCCTGGTTTTGAAAATTTTAGATAGTTCAGAAATTTAAAGAGAAAATTGGTCTTGCTAGATACATCTTCTTGGAATGTCTATGTTGTTTGTGTTCGATGTGTTATCTCCTGCAAATGTTTTTTTGTCTTCATCCTCCTTATGATCAATTTTCATTCTTTGGTGTCTTGGATATGGTATGTTTGTATTGGGATGTGACATTATACTTTATATTGACTGAACCTAATGTGCTTTCTTCTTGCAGTCTTCTCTAAATGGTTCAGCTTCAAATATACCAGATAGTACTGGCCGTTCTTTTTCCACTTCTTTCTCTGTTCCATCTGGTGCAGCCTCACCTGGTTTTCACCACGGTGGTTAGTAGATGTGCCATTCCGAAAGTTTTGTTTATTGGTTTGTTTTCTTTTTTTTTCTTGTGATTGTATGATCTTTTACTGCAGGAACTATTCAAGGGCTGCATAACGTCCATGGAAGCTTTAATATTCCCAACATGCCTGGTACACTTGCATCTAGAAACTCTACATTAAATAATGTTCCTTCAGGTAGTGTTCAACGACCTAGTGGTAACCTCTCTAGTGGACGATTCACGTCCAATAATCTTCATGTTGCTCTCGCTCAGGTACTTTTGGTTGGCATTTTGAACTGATTAAAAGCTTCCGAATACTGCAAGGACACTGTTTGGTTTATGCTTTTTGTTGCAACTTTTTTGTTTTTCTCTGCAGTTGTCTCATGGCAACTCCCATGGACTTTCTGGAGTCACAAATAGAGGAGGTATAAGTGCAGTAGGAAACCCTGGATTTAGTAATAACACAAATGGTGGTTCTATTCCTGGGATTCTCCCAACATCTGCAGGAATTGGTAATCGAAATGCTGTTCCAGGACAGGGTATATCCCAAATTTTAGGCAATCCTACCACTCGCATTACAAGTTCAGTGGGACACATGGTTGGCACAGGCGACATGGGGAGGACAATAACTTCAGGCGGAGGAATATCTGCTACTGGTCTTGCATCTCGTCTGAATTTTACTGTAAACAGCGGACCTGGAAGTTTAACCATGCAAGAACAAAACCGATATATGAGTGGCGTGCTTCCCCAAGGTATGTGTGTAAGGTTAAAAGTCCACTACTAAATTGACAGCTGTAAGATATTCCCAAAAGAATGAAAAACGTTTGCTGCTGTTTTGATTTTTGCTATCGGAATTTTCTTAAGAATACCCATGCTACAAAGTATCCAACTTGCAGTTTTCGTGATTTATATTTATCATAGGTATTGAAATTATCTCTTTAGGTGTATGGGGGAGTATCCCAATTTTAAATTTGGGAAGAATAGATTGCTTAGTTTAATTCAGAAAATATCCAATCCACTGATGTTTGCTCCGTTATGTATTTTGTTTTTTATAGGTTATTGATGGTGTAAGCATTAGCTCTTATGCATGCTAAAAACATTTTCATGACATTTTTGGGTTCAGGATCTCCGCAATTGATTTCTATGCTGGGAAATTCCCGTCCCAATGGAGGTGGTCCGCTTTCTCAAATCCATGTGCAAACAGTGAACAATCTCAGTTCCATGGGGATGTTAAATGATGTGAATTCCAATGATGGGTCCCCATTTGACATAAACAATGATTTCCCTCGGTTGACAAGTCATCCAAGTTCTGCTGGAGGCCCTCAAGGTCAATTGGGTAACATAAACACGATTTTGCATTCTGTATTTTGGCTATTTATGTGATGTCATTTTCACCTCTGGTCCAGGGTTGAAAATAATGATGGTATATTTTAGGTACATTACGTAAACAGGGTCTAGGAGGAAGTTCTATAGTTCAACAAAACCAAGAGTTCAGCATCCAAAATGAGGATTTTCCGGAATTGCCAGGTTTTAAAGGTTTGTGGTTGTTTTTACTTCATATCATGTAATGTGTTCTTTTGTGTTGTTCCTAGCATTCTCTTTTTTGGGTCTTGATCTCACATGAGGAAGAAAGATTGTCTGTTTCCTGTGTTCAAGCTGAGTCACACACTTCTAGTTGTCAATTAGAAGATGAGGGTCTTGGAAGAGTGTAAACCTCCTAACATTGTACGTTTTTCCATCCAACACAGTTTTAGCTGGACTAAAGTCATCCCATTATGTGGCTCATCTGGTCCAAACCTTTGTTTAAAATTTTTTTTGCATTCCTGAACTTATTTTGATCTGATCTAGCAACCCAACTCTTTCTTTTGCCCCAATTCTGTTATATATCTGGTGCATAGTGAGTCAGTAAACTAATTTTTTTCACTGGGTAACATTGAATCAAGCAAATAAAAATAAGAAACTTTATCTGGCGATGCCTCTTAGTAGGTTTGTTTCCCAGGAAATTATTATTTCTAGCCAGTATCTGTCAAAAAATGGCCTTAAAAGGATTGTAATTGTGCTCTTCTGATGAAAATGTTAAAAACTATACCTTATAATATAGATTTCGGCGAATCACTCATACCATAGGATTTGAAACCCCAAACCATCAAACAATTTCTTGGTAAATCTTTTTCAGACAAGCAAGTTCAGGGGATAGTTAAACTTTTGGAGGTGTTGATGTACTAAATCAGGTTAAGTTTCAAAAACGGTCTTGTTTGATATTTTACTCTGGACCTGTGAAACTACTAATTGTGGGAGCACGGAATTTTCTGTGGTCTAAGAGAAAAGCCATATATCTGCATTTGTATCAATATGTCATTGACCAAAATATTAGATTTGGTTCAGGTGGTAATGTTGATTACTCAATGGATTTGCACCAGAAAGAGCAACTGCATGACGATACTGTGTCAATAATGCAATCTCAGCACATCTCTGTGAGGCTTGATTTGAAAACAAGTTGTAGCTATAACTGAATTCATATGCTTCATGGTTTTCTGACAACAGTTTTGTTATATTCAGATGGGGAGATCTGCGGGTTTCAACTTAGGAGCAACTTATTCATCTTACCAGACACAGCAACAGCAGCAACAACATACTGCATCTGTCAGTAATAGTGGTGCCTCATTCGCTTCTTTGAACAATCAAGACTTTCTTCATGGTTCGGATATATTTCCATCTTCACATTCAACATATTATTCACAGGTGCTTAATTGCAATATGACTAAGGTTTTGTGTGAGTGCAAGTTGTTACAAGGTCTTAGACATCTTGAAAATGATTGGTGGAATAAATTTTTACAGAACAAAACAATTTAATGGTTTCATTTCCTCATGCTCTGTTATTGTCACTTTTTGGGACCTTTTCTCTTCCATTATGCTGTTTTCTTTCTATTTAAGCACATATTTATGTCACCCTATTCATTTCGTCTTTGCTTCAGACCAGTGGAAGTCCTGGGCTGGGTCTGAGACCACTAAATTCGCTGAGTACAGTTTCTGGCATTGGATCATACAATCAGCAGCAATACCAACAACACCATCAACACCAGACACAGTCCCAATTTGGACAACAATTTCCAGCTGTCAATCAATCGTTCAGGGATCAGGGTATTAAAACCATGCAGGCAGCACAATCATCTGCTGACCCATTTGGGTTACTTGGCCTGCTTAGTGTGATAAGGATGAGCGACCCTGATCTGACCTCCCTAGCTCTGGGAATTGATTTAACAACTCTTGGATTGAATTTGAATTCTGCAGAAGATGTGTATAAGACATTTGGCTCCCCATGGTCTGATGAAGCGGTTAAGGGTGACTCTGAGTTCACTTTGCCCCAATGCTACAATGCTAAGCAGCCACCCCCTTTAAATGTGAGCTATTCACCTTTTCTTTTTTTAAGATCTACTATTGAATTTTGTACCAGTGTTTAATTTTTGGTTTTTCTCTCATTTTACTTCTTTTGTCTTATGCAGCAATCTTACTTCTTAAAGTTTTCAGTGGAGACATTGTTTTACATATTTTACAGGTGCATTTGTCTTGTTGATTGGTTCTAGTTTGTATTTCTGCTCTTATGCTCATCACATAATTCTGTTTTTTCCTCCTCATTTTCAGCATGCCCAAAGATGAAATCCAGATACACGCTGCGAGTGAGCTGTGAGAACTTATCCTGATAAACTGGGTGTCAGTCTTTATTTATTTCTAGTAATAAAAACTGAGATGCACTGTTTCTGCATATTTATGCGGCATGCATTTCCTTCAAGAGCCTGATATGGTTAGCCACCTGTATGATAATAGTCCAATCAAATTTAGCATATAATTTTGTCTACCAAACACCTGGATAACTTACTCAAAACATGGTGAAACACTCAATAAATTATGATTTGCATTGAGTTATCTTGAACCTAGAGCAATACTGTTTTATCTTTCATTTCCAGAACTGATTTTGGATTTGCAGAATTTTTGTGTTCTGCAATGTTTGGCCACTCTGACAGAAAGTTTCTTTCGTGTGTGAAAAGTTAATTTGGATTCGGTATGTTTGCATTCTGCCCTGTTTTGCTAAATATCTGACTGGGAGATGGGTGGTTTGACACCTTTTGTTTACAGTTACAACAGAGGCTGGTTTTATCACAGAGATCACCGGATGTGGTATATTAGAGTCCCGAATGTTGAGCCACTTGTTAAAACAAACACATACGAAAGAGGATCTTACCATTGTTTTGATCCAAACATATTTGAGATAGTTCGGAAGGTTTTGATGGTTTACACTTGTTTTAAAGTTAAAGTTTCTGCTGTTTATAGTTTCGGATCCTCATTGGGCATTTGGTGTGGTGCAGGATATTGTTGTCCATTACGAGATGGTGGAAAAGAATCCTTCTCTGCCTACCCCACCTCATCATTAACAGGTTTTTCTTCCAAATAATGTAAAAATTTCAGACATAACCATTGGTTACAACATTAGTTTGCTACGTTTATGTTTCTTTAGTCATATCACCGTGATCAGCCAATATCGAACTATTTTCATTTTCAGTAAACATCTGCACATAAAAGATTATGAATGTCGTTAGCCAAATTGGCGCTAGATGGGTTCTATTTCTGAAAGGTTTAAGGATACCTACCGTCTACTTAACCTTTGATACCCAGGGGTTTAGTATCACGGGGGTCTGTACATATATCTGGTAAGCTCCTGCCTTCCAGTCTCACACGCGGAGAATAGAATACCAAAGCTGAGAATAAGACTGTAATGAGAATTGTATTAAGAAAGTATCCAAGAACAACTAGAGAAAGGACGACGCGTCCTTCTTTCCTATTCCTTACAGAGGACTAATAACAAGATACCCAAAAAAATTTTCCTTGTCACTTTCTAATTTCCTTTGTATACTTAGGGATACATTTTTGGCCGAATAACTAACTGCCAGCTCATAATATGCTACCCTAATTCTTTAGGTAACGTGGTAGTCGCAACTTACGCAATCATCATTTCTCTCCTTCAGTGCCATCGTGTGCCTATTGTCTCTTGTTGCGATTTCTCCTGGAGTAAACATACCTGATATGGGGCTTATCAATACCTCTCCCTTTTAAGTTTCACCTTATCTTCAAAGGAAATTTCGAAAATTGATTACGAACCAGAGACATAATCTTCCAAGTAGCAGATTTTACCCTCCTATTGTATTAGCACCTCCAGACCTTCAGGACCTGGTCTCGTATCCAGCAGATCCTTGGGTTGAATCTGCCATTCTAAATCAGTGGTAAGCGAAGGTGCCAAAGCTTGCACCTGATGTCGCTGTCTCAAAGTCTTCTTCAGCTGAGAAACATGAAAAACCAGGTGTATTGCGCAATTCAACCTGCCCTACACGCTGCAGAATTTCAAATGGACCAAAGTATTTTGGAGCTAACTTCTCATTCCATTTTTTGGACAAAGAGCGTTGCTTGTAATGGCGCAGTTTAAGATAAACAAAATCCGCAACAACAAATGAAAGCTCTCGGCAGTGTTGGTCTGCGCTCTTCTTCATCTTGTTTTGTGCCAATTCAAGTTGATCACGCAGCTCCAAGATCATTGCATCATTCTCTATTAATTGCTGCTCCACAGAAGAGTTAGTAGTAGCAGCACATAAATCATATTTATCAATGGGTGGGGATCCCTATCATAGACCACCTTAAAAGGAGTAGTCTCGGGGAATAAAATGAAGTGAGGTGTTGTAATAGAATTCTGCCTACGGGAGCCATCTAGACCATGTCTTCGGCTGCTGTCTTGCGAAACATCGCAGATATGTCTCCAAACAATGGTTAACAACTTTACTTTGGCCATCCAATTAAGGGTGATAGGCCGTACTTCGATTTAACCACATACCTTGCAATCTGAACAATTCACACCAAAAGTTTACTCATAAAAATTTTGTCTCTGTCCAAAACAATAGATTTAGGGACCCATGTAACTTGGCTACATGCATAAGAAATGCTTCTGCCACTGTCTTGGTGGTTTAAAGGGATAAAAGTGTCCATATTTACTAAGTCTATCCACCACCACGAATATGGAATCAAATCTATGAGACTTGGGCAAACCCTCGATGAAGTCCATAGAGATATTGTCCCAAATAGCAAGAGAAATTGGAAGGGGCTGTAGAAGCCCACCAGGGTGAAGCGTACTGCTCTTATTCTATTGACACACACTGCACTCATCAACAAACTGCTTTACATCCTTCTTCAACCTGCCCAATACAATTCAGAAGCTATTCTCTTGTAAGTTTTCAAAATACCCCCATGGTCTGCCATAGGACTTGCGTGAAATTCATGAAGAAAGGGTGTCTTTAATGGGGAGAAGCGGGGAATGACTAGGCGGTCATGAAATAGGAGCTGACCATTGCGGACAGACCATCCATCTTCCACTGCCAGCCTAGCCAGAATATTGCTGCGAATAAGCTGTAGCTTGGGATCTGTCGAAATTTCTTGAGAAATTTGTGCCCCATCTACTAACTGCACTGACAATAAAGTATTACATTCAGCAACAAAAGGAAACTTGGATAACGCATCTGCAACACGGTTGGCGAAACCTGGATTGTACTATATATCAAATTGAAATCCCAGCAGTTTAACAAGCCACTTCTGGTATTAAGGTATAACTACTCTCGGTTCAAGTAAATGTTTTAAACTTTTCTGGTAGGTACAAACTATGAAATTTCTGCTCAAAAGATAATGACGTCATTTCTGCACTGCAAAGACAATCGCCATTAACACTCGTTCGTAAGCATATTTCCACTGTGCCCTAGCCGACAAAGCTTGGCTAAAAAATGCGGTTGGCCCACCAAACTGAAGTAAAACTACTCCAACTCCCTTCCCAGACGCGTCTGTCTCTAGAAAAAACTGCTCCTGAAAATCAGGAAGAGCCAATATAGGCACAGACTGCATCGCAGTCTTAAGTGCTGTGCTGTAACTACCGTAGTGGCTTCATCACTCCAAACAAATACATCTTTTTTTAACAACTGAGTTAACGGGACAGCGAGCTTACCATAATTCCAAACGAACCGACGGTAATAACCCTCTAAGCCAAGAAACCCCGTAGCTCTTTAACATTTGATGGTATAGGCCAATCAACCATGGCTTGAACCTTTGACGGGTCAGCTTGCACACCTTGGGCCGAAATCAAATGGCCTAAGTACTCCAACTTTTCTTCAGTGAAACAACATTTTTTAAGGTTGAGAAACAGTTGTTGATTTTGCAATATAGTAAACACTTGTCACAAATACACAATATGGTCAGCCAAGGATTGACTGTATACTAAAATATCATAAAAAAAAATCAGAATACTTCTTCTAAGATACCCTTTGAATATAGAGTTCAGCAAGGCTTGAAAAGTCGCCGGAGCATTCATGAAGCTGAAAGGCATGACTAAGAATTCGTAGTGCCCCTCGTGTGTGTTAAATGCCATTTTCGGAATATCTTCCGGCTGAACCCGAATCTGGTATTAATCGGATTTCAAATCCAATTTTGAAAAAAATTTGGGCCCCATGAAGCTCATTCAGTAATTCATCAATGTTTGGGATGGGAAAACGCCTTGGCACGATAGCTTTATTAAGAGAGAGGTAGTCTACACAAAACAGGGCCCTGTTTTTTTTTTCTTCACTAATAAAACAGGGCTCGAGAACGAACTAGTGCTAGGGCGAATCACCCCAGAAGCCAACATCTCAGCAACAAGTTTTTCAATATCGGTTTTCTAAACATACGGGTATCTATAAGGCCGAACTCGAATTGGCTCCGCATCACTTCTGAGAGTAATCACGTGATCACAGCTGCGAACTAGTGGCAACGAAGTAGGCAACTGAAAAAGATCCTAGAATTCCTACACTAGATCCCAAACATATGGCAGTAGCTCGGGCGCGACCTCGTCATTGGACAACGCCTCCAAACTGCATAACTCAACCAAATAACCTTCACCTTCCTGTTCAAAGACCTTAGACAATGACTTTAGAGAGATAAGGGGATTGTTTAACTTCGGGTTCCCTTTTAGAGTCACTTCTTGCCCTTCGATTTCCAGGGTCATGGTGAGATTTCCCCAGTCATTGCGCATGATCCGTACTGTTTCTAACCACTTCAATCCCAAAATGGCATCAGAGCAACCCATAGTCATAGGTATAGAATCCTGCACAATTCATGTCACGACCCGTGCTCTATTAGGAAACGTGTCAAGTCGCCGTATGGCGTCCTGAAGGATAATGGACAACCCTCTTAACCATACAAGGCATAGAATCATCACGTGTCCATTTCAGAGAAAAAACGTAAAACCGTAGATTTGTTAAACTTGTGAAAACATCCATACTTGATCAAACATAACGCAGCGGAAATTTATAAGTAGAGAAAAATACGGAGAAAAATCAAGTACGAAAAACCAATAGTTTTTTATTTCATTTAAAAGAAAAAGAGTCAAATCATATCACATATCATAAATCCAAATCCAACAATAAAGTATAATCCAATTTGCATCCAATCAAAATCAATATCAACACGTTAATCGAAAATAAAGTAAACTCAGTCATTAAATGTTCGTGATGTTCGGAAAGCAACTAGGAGCTTATGAATAAGGGAAAGAACCTATAGTGGTGTCCTGTGTACTAGGAAGGAGAATCACCGACTAGCTGAGTGAAACTCTGCAAGAGAAGAGTGGGAAAATAGTCAGTCTTAAGCAGTCAAGAAATAATATGAAAATCGGGTGAGTTTGTACGGCTAAAACAAGGTGGAAAACAATGCAATGTCAAAACAATTTATGCGAAGTTTAAATCAAGTCGTATACTACTTCACAAACTAAGAGACAA
>MUZT01047147.1:0-10531 GCA_002156105.1 Passiflora edulis | reverse complement strand
AGCTAGGTCGTTGTTGTATCCAGTTTTGTTTTTATTTTAAGCTTAGCTGGTTCACTGACGTCGAGAGGTAGATTTTCGAGGTGTCAACTTTATCATACAAGACAAAACCCATGGTTTTGCATCATGATCCATAGTTTTTGTCACCCACTGGTCATAAACTTCGTAAAGGAAGGTCCTCCTTTGTAGGACCATTTTGGCTAGCTCCCCACGTGTTGACTGGGAGATAGCAACTTTGTTTTATCATGGGTGACCAAAGGTTTCCCGCGGACAGGTCTGTTTTACAAACAATACTATAGATATTAAAAAGAACAATCTGGTGACTGACAACTTTTGATTACGACTTGGACGTCTCTGGAAATAACAGTATAGTTTAATGAACTTCGTTTAAGATTCGCGAGTCTGCCAAATATGGTTTGGAAACATATTAGTTGGTAGACTATTTATCTTAACATGTTAACCTCGAAATGCGTGAAGAAATTTATCTTGGGAAGGCTGTGAAGAGTTTGATGAGCATGGAGTTATGATTTAGAAGTAATTACTGATGATTCGATTAGAGGTTTTGTTTTCCTAGAATGTGGTCCCTGGAATAACAAAAGCTTAGCTGGTTTGATGGTGCTGTGCTTATTTTATTACTTAATACTTGGTTAGCCAGATCATTTGAAATGCTGATGAAAAACAATGTGCAGAGGTGGAAGACAGAGGCCATAGGAAAATGTGATGTGATGGTGTACACCAAGATCTTCCTCAAGTTTCCGTATAAGTTCTGGCCTTGTGGACCCGGGAAAGAGTTCTTCATCTATGCCCACGAGCGGCGAGGATACTACACGTTTTGGCAGGTTGGTTATATTATTACTCCTCTGTTTCTGCACCCTGTATTATATTGCAGGTTTCTTCCAATCAACTCAGCTTGGTCTTTTCAATCCAGCTTTCGTGTTTTAGCAGTAGAAATTAATTCATACTCTAGTATATGCCACCATACTTCTTAAAGACATTGCAAGTTAAAGCACTCTTCTTGCCTTCTCTGATACGTAGTTTCGCAGAAAATCTGTCTGTCAGAGCACAAGAATCTCGTGATTTCAGGTGGTTCTATAGGAACACTATAAACTGAATGAAACAGCTTGTCATTTTGTGTTAAAAAGTCAAGTGATGTTAGTGTCTTTAAATCTCTTTTTAACGTTACCTGTGTTGCTTGCTCTTGTGATTCCGGGGCTGCAATTGCTTCCTTTGTTTGATATGTTCACATGATTACTGCATGATTAAAAATATGGATTACTTGGCTTCAGTGATAACAAGCTATCTAGAATCTCTTGCATTATTTATATCCTGATGATGTACCTGATGGTTCTGTCATCTTCTCAGAGCTGGCAGTATTGGTTCTATTAACACAAACCAGTCACTATCTCAGCCCTGTTTATTCTTTCATGACTAATTGGTATATGCATTGCTAAAGAATTAAAAAAAGAAGAAGAAAGAGTTTGCTTCTGGGAAGGTAGAGGAACCAGAAAGGGAGATTTGTTTATCATAACTCCATGGACTCATGTGGAGGCAATGTGTGATCTCTCTGTATCATTTTCGAATATTTAATGCCAGCAATGATGCAAAAGCAAAATGCATCTGATTGATAAACACAGTATATCTGCAAATAATCAAATCCTGGTTAGTTTGTTTATCCCAAGCCAAACTTATCCAAGCTGGCTGCTGATTTGTTGCTCTGTCATCAGCACATGGAGAATGCATACCCTGGTTCAAACATCCTGGTTGTGACGTTGACCAATGCGGAATCGAAACGTGTCGAGGCTCAGTCTGATGAGCAGACATTGGAAGAAGCTATGAGCGTTCTCAGAGACATGTTTGGGTCCAACATACCTAATGCCACCGGTATACTTGTGCCTCGCTGGTGGAACAATAGATTCCAGCGTGGCAGCTACAGCAATTACCCCATCATTTCAAGTAATCAAGACTTCCATGATATCAAGGTAAAAAACCATCTTACCTCTGCAAAATCTGTAGTGATTGATCTGAGGAGCAATCTACATTTTAACACTGAACTTCCTTTTGTGTGTTTTGTCCAGGCTTCAGTTGGACGCATCTTCTTTACTGGTGAACACACCAGTGAAAGATTTAATGGCTACGTCCATGGTGGATACTTAGCTGGTAAAAATGGTGAAAATCTATGAGATCCTATTGCTGTTTGTTAGATATATGCTGAAGTTCATTCTTTTTCCTGACCAATGAAACAGGTATCGATACAGGTAAGTCCCTTTTAGAACAAATGAGAAACCAGGAAGAAAAGAAATGTGAGAGCCAGACATTTTTGTTAGAGCCACTGCTAGCATTGACATTGGCACAGACAGAAACTGTACCAAGTCTACATAAATGCGATATTCCTACACAGCTTTATCTCAGTGGCAAGCTTGGACTTCCAGAAGCAATATTATGACTACATGGACCTCGACAGGAATCCTATGTTGATGCAACTGATCAGAACATGATGAATGAGATATGGAGTCTAATGGCTTTGGATAGAAATCCATACGAACCTCCGCATTCACACATTGACGACAGATATGAATATATGAATGAGCCTCCTGACGGGGTTTGAATCCAAATTACATTCACACCATTGATACCATTCCTGAAAGTGAATGAACAGATATAATACTTAAGGTAAGTAAGGGGGAGGAGACAAGGAATGACGTTGCCACAGTTTTGTCCTAACATTGTAGGCTATAAACATGCAGATGCGAAGCCAGGACAGGTTTCTCTCATTAAAGTATATTGGGTGGATTATAGGCCAACACCTGAGAGGAAGAAGTTTTGATTCTAACCATTGCTTATCTGTTGTTATGGGTACAGGCCATTTCTGCAATTCTATATCTTGCCCATCACTGGACATTCTTTTGTCCAGTGGTAGATTCGAAATTCTAATTGTACTGTTTCATGTTTAAGAAAGAGTATCTCAGGATAGAATGAGCAAGTTCTGAATGCAATCTTTTCACACATCTTGATGAACCAACCTTTTGGGATTCATGAACTCGAATGGAAGCTTAATCAAGATATTTCTGGTACAATGTTTTAGCAATGACAACAGCATCTCCTTTGGCCTCTACTGGATACAGCTCTGTTCCTTCTTGCCAGTTGTTTGAGAAGGCTATCCATTCCCTTCTCCATTCCTCCAATACGAAATCCTTGTTTTCTTCCAAGCTTTTTAACAGATGATCAAAATAGGTTGAAGCTCGTGGAAGATAATAGTCGTGTAGCAGTCCACTCCAGAATTTATTAGCTGTTTCAGAACAGTCCAAAGGAACAAAAAGATGAACACTCTTTCAAGAGACCTAAAATTAGCAGATGAAATGTGAAGACCCAATGTTGTAATTACCATAATCATGAAGCTGGCTCTGGATGGTTTCCGTTGTGTCATACCACATTGTCACTTGTGTTCTTGCGTTCCACTCGTACTGCATCAAACAAAGAACAAATTGAGAAAGTTTCGATTTGCAGTGTTGCAGTTCTAACAAACTGAGAAAGTTACTGCTGGGAAACCTCACCTGCTTCTTCTCCTCATGGTTTACTGCCAGACTTTTCGCACTTTCGAGCCATGTTCCGAGTAGAAAATTACTGTCCGAAACGAGAAGTAAATCAATGTCCTTTATGAGCTGTACAAATTTCTGGCCATGAAGTTTCAAAGCTGTAGCATCTTTCCTCCGAAAAGCCGTGACGGCATCGATATATACTTGGTTTGCTAGCTTTGATAGTACTTGTCGTGTTAGGTCAACCAAGTCGTATCTGTCAAATGAAAAGGAAACGAATGTGCCTAATCTGTGAGTCAGAATTGAGAGTATTTTCTCTTTTCTTACTTTTTTTTGTTCCTGATGAAGAACTTGAGGTTATTAAAAGAAGCATTTTCAAATAGAAGATTGAACAACAGGATGCCATCTTCTACCTGTATGTGAGGCTTCCATTAAGTTGATCTCCAGCAGCAATGAATAATCCTAAGGCATTGATCACTTCTTGAGTTGAATACCATAAATGTGCCCGAGGGAAATCAGAACTCGTAGCTTCAGATAAGAATTTTCGGGTTAAAGGCGATGTAAGAAGGATACGCATATTCTCTGCGTCAAATTTGGAGTTCAGTGACGGATCCCAATCTGGGAATTTCACGATGAAGTCAGTGTTATGGTCCTGCCACATATGAAAAGCTGATGTGAGATATCATCTTACTAAAACCTTACAACAAAGGCCTTATACCAACATATTAATAAAGAGAGAAAAAACATACAGCAATTCCATCTGTACAGTTGTAAATTGTCCTGTACAGGATTTCCCACACCATCTCTGCTTGATGAACTGCTTTACCATATCGTCTTTCGGAATAGGTCTTCAGCCACTCCTGCGAAATCATTAGCACTCAATTATCACACCACAGACGGATGAGCAAGAATACCATCTCTACATTAGATATTCGGTCGGTTACATCACGTCTTCACTGGTGTATATGACCAGGGAGTAAGGAGAGAATATGCTGATCACCATTAACATCACAAGCAACTGTAACCTTTGGAGATTGTTTGAACACACCAAAACAAAAAATATCAAGATTAATAATTAATAGGCTTACAGGTACAGAGTATGTTTTTTACCAGGACATGAACTTTTTCCCTTCGAAATGCCATTTCTGACATCAGCTCATAAACAACTGGATTTTGCTCTATTCCTTCCATGCACATACCAACACCGACCTACAAAGAGCAACAATCATAAGATAAATGCTACCATAACAACTCTTACAGAACCTAAATGTACTGTAATATGTAAAAGAAGTACAGAAAGCATCTCCAATGTACATAATGAATAAAAAAAAATTCAATTCCCCTTGAACTCTGCCATTACATCAAGAAAAAGGATAATTAGTTATACAGTTCAGTTCACAAATTTTATAAGCTTGAGAAAAATTGAATGATATCAAGATAAAAGAACATACAAAAGGCAACAGCATACCATGGTTGAATTCTCGCTTCTGCGAGCATCAACTGGACCTGAAGCTATTGCATCCAATATGCCATACATTTCAATATTTCCTCCAAAATTATGCAACAGACACCTGATTTGTGTTGAAGACAACAAATTGCAATTACCATACATGAGAAGTAACCGAATATCTTGCTAAGAGTGTAAAGACAGTCAATTACCATACATAAGGAGTGCCATAAAACTGTGAGGATGTTCTCCAAATTGGTTTGACATCAGCAAACAGATCCAAAACTATCATTTTACCAACTGGAACAGAGTGTAGAAGAGCCTGCAATATACATCTATCACAAAAAAGGATATCATTATGCTAAATATTACTTGTTCATAACAGATACCTGCATCTGTGGTGGTTTCCAGAAGGCAGAGTCTGAATAGAAAAGCCAACCCTGCACGTTGCTTGAAATATCAACTGGAAGTTATTTAAATCCACACAGAACCAAAGAAAACACATGCATACAATGTATATGGCAAACTAGCATTTCTGAACTTGTTAGCCATCGATGATGTCATAAGAGCATAATTGCCAGTAAAGAAGGCAATGGAATTGGAGATTAGATCTTCAGGGCATAGCTCTGTCTTGAATGAAGGGCCAGTTGTTGGAGGGTTGAGGAGCATACCTGCATTAACCACACAGCATCTTTGTCACCTTTGGTCATTGCCTTGTATACAGCAGCTCCAAGCGAAGAGATGTATACTGGATCATTTGTAGGCGGGGAATTCTCATTGAATGTATCACTACATTAAACACACTAATTCAGCAAACATAGTATAACCATATTACACTGGAAGGAAAAAAAGGATCCTGTAATGGCTTTTTCTTTCATTTTTTGTTTCTAGGTCATTAACCAAAAGCCAACATTTTTTTTTTTGAAAATCAAGTGGCAGATGGAAAGCATGCTTTCCAAGGTGTGTCTCAGAGCAACCACAAACAAATTATTCATCGACTCTTGAGTGCCATGATGATATTTCCATGAATGCTTTTCACATATTCATGCTCCATTTAAATGGTCAACAAGTTGCAAACAAGAACACTGAGCAGTTGTAATGTCAACAAACCAACTTAAATGCTAAGCATGTGTTCATTTCAGCTGTCATCCTCTGGGTAACGTTCAATCTTTCAGCCAACAGGTCTTAACCTGTTGCCAGTAAAGCATAACCCCTGATCATGACTGTTCAAGATATATTCTGCATTCCAATTTTCTAAACTAATAGCATGCAAGTAATAAAATTGCTTTCATTACATGGTGCTGATAGGAAAAATAAGAGAATTACCAATTGTAGATGTCGGTCACATCTCCATATTCTGAACCAAATCCAGGTAATTAAAAAAATGCAAGTCAATAGATTAATCAAAAATGAGAAAGAGATATCATATGCACATGCAAGAAAATTCATGTAAGTTTATAATGCATTCATAAATAGTCTTGGGGCTTGTTTAATACCTTCAGGATATTGTACACGACATAAATTTAACAATAAGCACGGATGTTTTGTAGAGTTCCCGTATATGTTGTCTGAATGTAAATTAATGAAAATGGTCCTGTAGTTAACAGCCGTTTACCGTGTCTTTCAGGCAAATTATTCAGCTCTCATCTCTCCATATATGAATTCCTATGTTCTCAATGGAAATTTGCCAATAGATAACACTTGAGGCTCAAAATTGTTTTTATGATGAAGTATTTAATCATCTATCTATACTATGCAGAGCTTTGTCAAAATAATGGTTAAAAAATGTATGGATGCATCATACATACTAACAATGACATGAAGTGTACCTTCTACTTGCTGCTTTATAAAAGCCTCCCCAATGTCAACAAATAAAGAATCAGAAGGATCAAGAAGATAAGTACAGCACCAACGAGGATTTTTATCCACTGTGTTCCTACAGGAATCGAGACAGAAATTTTATGAGACCAAGTGAAAACGGAAAGTTCAGGAAATTCTCACACTTTAAGATGGAATTCCAGGTCAGATACCAATTAACCAAAACATAGACAGATTTTTTGGTGACATCAAACATGAAATGCAGTAATTGAAGTAACACGAGTGACTATCCCAGCTATTGAGACTGAGAACTAAGCATTATGTGCCTCAGATTGAGGTCATATAAAGGGAAATAGCATACCAGTCTCCAAGTTGAGTTATATTTGCTGAAGGGAAGATCTTCTTTAAAGCTTTTGGAACATTTCCAGAGAATGATGGGAGCACTAAAACAGAGAGGATAATAAATTTGAGAAAATGCACTGTTAGAGAACAGGAGTATGATTAAAGTTCCATACAATTCATTTATTAAAATAAAGGCCCCGTAAAAGTAGTCTAATAAAAATTTTAAAAAAGAAAAACCTAGCTGCATGTTGTCAAACACGTAGCAAGTTAGATGCAAAACTGTAAACAATGATTCTAACAGAGAGCTTTACAATACCTGGGGTCATGCCTAGCTCTAGCATCCGAGATAATATCTGTTTCTGCAAAATCAATTGTTGATCCAGCCAATTTTGTGACAAAGGCCCACCCCACCTGTGATCGGATTAATGCTAGATTTATAACCTAAAAGCACAATACGAGGACAAAGAAGCAGCAAACTACACAACCTTCAGGCATTCTCGTATATATGTATACATGACTCTGGGTTTTGCTTCTCAGCTACTTTTATATTGAATGAACACAGAAGTAGATCAGGATTATGACATACGTAATAAATCTAATATTTATGTTAGTATTCTCTTTGAAATGGCTTGCAAAACAAACCCTGAGCTAATAAACATCAGTACCAAGGAAAATTCATGTACTAAAGATTTAAATTTTATCAAACATATTAAGAGAATGTAACATTGAATCATCAACCCCATGCACTCATATTCATTGTCTTCCTCTATTTTTCTCCACAGGCGTTAGGACTTGTTTCCTTCTATCTTGCACTTTAGCACAGATATGATGGGAACAAAAAATAAGGTAGAAAACATAAATCACCTTTACATACCCATGCAAATTCCCCATTCGAGCCCAAGCAAGGAAAGCAGGTCCACCAAAGAAATCATTCAGATCTTCAGCACTAATATTAAATTTCTGCAATCAATGGAGTACGATATTACTAATTGCTGAATATATACCGTTTGAAATAATAGCTGAGCCAGGCCTAATCCAGCCTCATACCTTATTAGATTGAGACACTACCTTCATTAGCAGGGATTCAGAATATGACTTTCATATGGCAAGATCACAACCAGACACCATAGATGATTAACCCTTAAAAATAAAATCTAAGCTGGCGATGAAACTGGTGGCATTTTAATGAAATAACCAAGTGTTGACAACATAAATCAAAACCTCAACTGACAATATATGGTATGCCATCTACAGAATCTAATATTGGCAAGATAGAGGTTAACATCTATAAGCCGTGAGCCCTAATAGTGGATGATTCAAACCAATCCTTTACAAAGAAACTGTATAATAACAAGGAAATCTCTCCAAAAATGCAAAGATACAAAATATAAACTTTATAGATCAATATAAGCATAGTAGAATAAAGATTACAAGACATTATGCAGTGATGGTACATCAAGATATATAATTAAGCTAATGATTGCTTACCATAAAAACTTTTTGCCAGATAGCTTCTTGCCCTGTGAATGCCAACGGTAGATTAATTCCTTGAAGAGCCATCCAATCTATCTCTTTCTCCCATCTATTCCAGTCCCACCAGACATAGGAGTCTGCAGAAAGCGTCCAATACCATATTTAACTAAAATCTGGCGAATGTTGAATGCATACATGCATGCAAGTTAATGTTATTGTATTTAGAACTTCTTTTGGATAGACTTTTACACAAAAGAAAAAGGAAAGGCCAAAAAATCAGTTGCTTTGGCACCAGTTGGCTGTATCCTGCACCATTAAGCATTTTGGATAGTTGCAAACGTAGAATAAGTATGACAAGGCATGCTTTGGCACTCAATAAGTGAAACTAAGGAGGGTAGAGCTTTCTAATATTTTCAAGTAGTAAGATTCTATGCTAGGACTAATTCCATACTAAAAAAGGGCTATGCCCTGCATTAGGGCATCTATGCATGCTTATAACTTTACATTAGTGGCTTGATTCTTGGCTCGGGTTCCTAGAATGAAAAGTAGATGAACATTAGGTGAATATAGCACCAACTTGCAGTTTTACATGAATTGTGAACATAACCTAAAAATTTACTAATTCCACTCTTATCATACACATGCTCAATTGAATCTATGATACTTGCGACATGCTGTCATTATTGGGAAAGAAGGAAAACAACAACAATGGTGCTTACAACTGGATGTAACAACATTTTGGTAATAGTTCCATGGGACTGGCCGCTGAATTCTTACACCTTCATCGTTTACACGAGGAAGTGATCCTGGCTTTGGAATTGAAGCTACCTGGATACCACCAGTCTTGTCCCATGAAACATGTGCACCACACCAATACTTTATGTACCAATGCAGACCAGATGCAATTTCGACTGCTGTAGTGCCAACGATCCTATAACCAAACAAATGTAACACAAAAATAGGAAACAGAAACCATTTTATCATCTATAATAACAGGGGAAGAGAAGACGGAGGAATAGGATAAAACAGCAGTACACCTCTACTCCTCAAAGAGAATCAAAACTACATACATTATCTCAGGCCCATTCCGGCTTGAACCATTGTAATTAGTTATCAAAAAGCAACTCTGCCCACCGCAAACCTCCTGACATAGGAATCCAAAGATCAGTCAGCAACAAGTACGATGATTATCACAACACAATCACTTCTTTCAAATCTCAAAACAGAGACTACAAATTCAGCACTTAATTAAAACACAGCCCAGTTGAAACAAAGCAGAAACCGAGCAGCACAAAGGAAGGTCAAACCACAAGGCTCGCCACAGCACAATTGAGAGCAAAAGTGGTATATCTACCCTGGATACAATCTTGAATTGGAAACTGTGAATATGGGTAGGAAGCAATCTTTTAAGAACACCTTTAGCCGCTGATTCCTGAACCGATTGAGGATACCTTTTGGCATCCAAACGATTGAGCACAGCTTGTATGGCTTCACCTTCTGGTTCGGACAAGGAGACACTTGATGGTACCAGTATAGCTATTGTTGTAGCTACGATCAGAGTTAAGAACACACATTTGAGACGGGACATGATGAACTAGAAGAGTGATGGATTATGGATGGTCACTCTCTTAGTAAAGGTCGCTCATCAGAAAAAGACACACCCGATAGAGAAGTCAACTTAAACCAAGGATCAGTGACAAGACTAGTTGAGTTCGGGCACAGCGGATTTGCTGGTTTAAAGATCTAATCCGTACATTAGTTTTTTTTTCGGCGGCAAAAAAGGGCCAATTCCAGGCCCGGCCCAGTTTGCTTTACAAAATTGGAAGCTGCCTCTTTTTTTTTGAATTAGAAGAGTATTTCTATCGGTCGCAAGATTAATCTCTTTCCGAATCTCGATTAGGTATTAATATTTCAGGTAGGG
>MUZT01046987.1:0-10132 GCA_002156105.1 Passiflora edulis | reverse complement strand
CCTCTCGAGCAGAAACTCCTCCAAAATTATATGCGTGGCCCGATAGCAAGGTTGAGTTTTTTTCTTTTTCTCTTCATCACTCAAATTGATTAATTGTTTAGTCAAGTTTGTAAATAATGCAGAAGCCAAGGGTGTGTATACTTGGCGGTGGATTTGGGGGTTTGTATACGGCCTTGAGGTTGGAATCACTTGTGTGGGCTGACAACAAGAAGCCTCAGGTATCTTTCGTACACTGAAAATAAGGCGTTTCGTTCATTGGTTCATTGGTTCCTTGGGGACTTGTTGTTTTATGTTTCTGTTCTTATTTTGAAACCAATGCCTCATTTTTTTTGGCCCCAGGTGCTTCTTGTTGACCAGTCTGAGCGTTTTGTTTTCAAACCCATGCTTTATGAGCTTCTATCCGGAGGTCTGTTCTGCTCTTCTTCTGGGGAGGTGCTTTGTGAAGTTATAGTTCCCGTTGCTGACTCACGATGATGACCTACTCATGTTCTTTCTATTCTTAATCGCAGAGGTTGATGCCTGGGAAATAGCACCCCGCTTCTCAGATTTGCTTGCCAGCACTGGCGTGCAATTTTTCCAAGACAGGGTGAAACTTTTACATCCATTTGATCATTTGGGTGCCAATGGATCATCAGCATCCGGTTCCGGAGGAAATGTGTTACTTGAGAGTGGCCTTCTTATTGAGTATGACTGGTATTAACCATACATAATACTTTTTCATCTTCAGACTAATCCTTTTCATCTTGAGTTCTCACTTCAGTGCTATATCGTTTAAGCTACTAATTATGTTATCTCTTGTTATTTTTGTTTTGCTAGTATACTCTCACTGATTTTACTTTCTTTGTCCCGGGCAGCCAGGTTGGTTCTTGCTCTGGGAGCTGAAACCAAACTTGATGTTGTACCAGGTGCAGCAGAATTTGCATTCCCTTTTTCTACCCTGGAGGATGCACGTGTAAGAGTTTGCTGCCTGAATTTGACCATTTCTGCGATGGGGTAATTGAATTCAGTGTCGTTATGCTGCTTCTGTCTTGTTCTCTTACATGCTGGCATCCTTTCATGCAGAAGGTTGACATTAAGCTAAGAGAACTCGAGAGGAGGAAATTTGGCAAGGACTCTTTGATTCGTGTTGCTATTGTCGGTTGTGGTTACTCTGGAGTTGAATTAGCTGCCACGATATCAGAGAGACTTCAGGAACGAGGAGAAGTGAAAGCTGTTAATGTGGAAAATACAATCTTGCCAACTGCTCCACCTGGCAATAGAGAAGCTGCTCTTAAGGTAACATGACATGATTTTGGATGATGACTACATTTTCCTTGACGAAAACACCAGGAAAAAAGGATTCATGAGACCTGTATGACTGATTCATCAATTTTACCGTTTAGTATTGCAAGAAATGGTGTTTAACATAAAGTTCTACTTATCTTCCACAACTTACTGGTGTTTTACTAGGGAAGTTGAGGTATCTTGCATTTCCATGTGCTCCATGCTTTAATTGATTTTGCATCAGACATCCGTTTCATTGTGCTGCAAGTATAGTTCATGCATCCGGAGTCCTACTCACCTTACCTTTCAGTGTTGGCTTCACCGATATCAGCATTTATATCTGTATTACTTGCAATTGGAGCCAGGTTCTTTCTTCCAGGAAAGTTCAGCTTCTGTTGGGCTATTTTGTTAACTGCATTCAAAAAGTGAACGACTCAGAAGCTTCAGAAATCCCAACAGAGAGTGGACCAGTTCAGGGCACCCCATCGGATCATAGTTCTGAAAAATATATCTTGGAGCTTCAACCTGCTAAAAGGGGACTACAAAGTCAAATCCTTGAAGCAGATATCGTTTTATGGACCGTTGGGTCTAAATCCCTACTTACTGAGTTAGAACCGGGTGATAAGTTCCATGAGCTTCCCCTGAATGGCCGGGGACAAGCAGAGACTGATGAAACTCTCCGTGTTAAGGGCCACCCTCGCATATTTGCTCTTGGCGATTCTTCTTCACTTAGGGACTCAAACGGAAGGATTCTTCCAGCAACAGCTCAGGTTATTTTCACCACTTAACATTGATTAAGTTTTTATAACCTTATATGTCTTCATTTATTTTGATCTGGGAAGCAAAAATACACCATTTTTGTCTTCCGACTGACTTGCTTTTATGCTACGTTCAGGTTGCGTTTCAGCAAGCAGATTTTACTGGCTGGAATCTGTGGGCAGCAATCAATAATCGTCCTTTGTTGCCCTTTAGGTTTGACGTGCAATCTCTTTACAGTACTCTGCCATCATTCCGCCTAAATAATTCTACTTCTAGTTATAAATAATTCTGTATTCTTTCACAGAGATGTTGTCTCTCCATGGCTATGTGTAGAACTCATGAAGAGCATTTATGTTTTACTTTTCCACCTATTATAAGTGGAACTGAAGCATCTTAGTTTGTTTGCTTGCCTCCTGCTTCTAATATGTATGTCCACTGTCTTGCCATGTCTGATCATGTCTGGCACAATGATATTGCGTGGCTATGGAGTCTATCTTCTATTGTTATCCGTTCCTTAAGGATAGCATCTCAGAAGTTGCCATGAAACTGCATTGCTTTACTCGGCATCATTCATTTGCCAGGTTCCAAAATCTAGGTGAAATGATGACTCTGGGGAGAAATGACGCTGCTCTTTCACCAACTTTTATCGAGGGGCTAACCTTGGAGGGTGTGATTGGTCATACCGGTAAATTATTGCTCTGCAGTAATTCCTGATATCCGTTTTATTCTTGTGTTTTGGTCACTAGTTAACTTGTCTCTACGATTGCAGCGAGGAAAATAGCCTACTTGATTCGATTGCCAACAGACGAACACCGGCTTAAAGTGGGTGTGAGCTGGCTTACAAAGTCTGCTGTAGATTCAGTTGCATTAATACAGAGCAGCCTTGCGAAGGTTCTCTCTGGCTCCTAGGAGCATAAGCTTTTATGTTATTACAAGGTTGAGTACTACTCCTGATCTTTAACTATGCTGCTGTTACTCTGCCACTTGTACTACCAAATGGCGTTTCTTTCTCCTTTTTCTTGTACTCTACAGTGGAATGGTTTCTTATTCAAGAGTATAGCCCACCGATTCAAACTTTAAAAAGTGGCTTTGTGTTGACATGGAAAGAGTGATGTGCTTGGGAATCATTGGTTACTCGTTAGGATAACATCTGTCCTAAGTTAACTATGACTCACAGGAAAGCTAGGATCAACTTTCTGGAAAGGGTGATGAAAGATCTTTAAAACAGATTTTTCTTTTTTGTGGTGAAAAATGAATGAAGAACAAAAACATCAATAATAAGAAAGAAAGGTGAAGTATTGATATTAAGAAATAGCAGGATGGTCCAGTCCTGTGAAATAGGTAGACAAGCAGCACACAGTTTTACTTGGGCAGAATACCTATAACTCCCCCATTTATGGGAAAACAAACGTTATGTCATCTTTTACAAACAGTAGCAGCAACTGGATAAAAGAGTATGACACCTCTCTTTAACATTAGCCATGAAAATGCTTCCCCAACATGTTTAGGAAATAATTCCAGGACCCACTGCTTAATTTCCAGCACCATTTTACAACAAAGCATCGAATATGTCAAATCATCCAGCGTTCTCTTTCGCCAAAACCAGTCACTCTTTAAAGATACAACCATCAAGATTGGACACTATTGGAAGGCTACAAATGGAGCTATTAAGGCTTATGGACCCAAAAAAACAAAAACTTGAATGCATACAGTTCTACTACAACTCGTAGTATAGTTCACATGCTTGCCTTCTTGGTGCAACCACCTCGGCAAGCTGTTATCTTCTGGACTCTGCTAAAATATCTGCTTTTCTACCTTTGGCAATGTTGATTTTTACTAACTCTCCCCTTTCTTAAAGCTACTATAACAAGTTTAATGCCAACACTTTTTTTAACTTATTAACGTCAACATCGATGTTCACTAGAGAGTGACTTTGCGATGCGGGTTGACTCCAGAGTCTATCTAATCTATCTGCCTGAATTTCACCCTGGTTACTTCAGCAATACGACAATGCTCCATGTTTTAAACCTTCAAAAAGGTTGAAAAAAATTGAAGCTTGTTGAAGAGTCACCTTTGGAAAAGCAAATAGCAGGTGGCATATGTGGGTGTTGAAAGCAACGGTAGGGAAGGCAACCCTCCTCTGATATCGATATTCGCTACAGGAATTGGCCTTCAAATTTACCTGTCAAATCTCATTACCCGTTTAAGATAAGTAGCTTTAAAACTTGGAAGTTGATAGGTAACTAACCAATATAGAAGCGCGCATAAAAGCATAATCTTTGTCTCACTTCTTGTTGATATTGCAACCTAGTAATCATCAAGCTAGCTATTTAACATTATCTTACTAATACGTTGCCTTCTCCGCCTTCTAGCGAGTGCTGCTACTACTAAAGACTACAAAGCTCTTTGTGGGTGTCTTCCTGTCTGTTTGTATTGTTTCACTTTCTTTCTAGCCAACTTGGCTGCCTCGTCGCATTGAAGGAACTACCATATGGGATTGTTCAAGGCTGAAGCTGTGATTTACAAGCCCGTGGAGGATGTTGATCTTGGTCCGGAAAGTCATGAAAGCTATCGACGGGCCAATGTCAAAGGTTTCATTCCCTGCATTCTATGTCATTTTTCTGGAGTTCAGTTTTACTATAGTTCGATCCTTCCACGTATTCATTTTTGTCCTTGAGAGTAAGATTGTTATTTGAATTGTGTTCCTTCTTTCTTTTTTTGAATATGAGTTATACAACATCGAGAATTCGGTTGGATTTGAGTTACATGGATCAATCAGAATACTATAATATGGCGCTCTTCTTTCTTTATTATTTCAATAAAGTCAGTTGATAGATGATCAATTCGTGGAAAATGCTAAAGAATTTGCCTTAATCTCTAAAGCTCCTCGCATGGCTGGATTTCTGGTCAAAATTTTTGCCTGGTTTCTGGAATTGCCGATATTTGGAACATTTCTGCTGAACACGCTGAAGAAAAGCAATCTGATATACAAGGTAAACACTTTTCTTTTCTTCAGTATACATGTATAATTTAGATTCTTTCCTACTTTTGCTTCTTTTCTGGGTGAATTCTCTATTCACAAACAGAGCGCTGTACTTAAAGTATTTAGATGTTAGAAGCATAATACATTTCCACAAGCAGAGAGAAAGATGAAAAGTAACTATGACTTGAATTGGGTTCATCTTCTAAAATGATCTGCTCACCGTCTGTTTAACCTGGTAATGCATTTTAGAATTGAAGATTCGACATTCTCTGCCAGGAGCTCATAAAAATGTTCATCTTTTGCAGCTTGTTTCGGACGCAGAGTTGGAGGGATCACCTGTCTATGTTCCTCTGCACCCTTTTGATGGTCTGCTCCACGCCTTGAATTTCCTACTCCTTAATATACTGTTTTTTCTCCTTAAACTAGTCAGTGGTTGCTGCGCTACTGAGGATAGCCTGCAATCGGTTTTACTGTGAAAATTCAGCATTGATTTGCATCTGAAAAGTGATTGTCTACAGTTACTTTATTGGACTTCCCATATACTCCACCCTTAACGTTGGTATGAAGAACTGGAGCACAAAATTTGAAGTTGAAGTCATCAAAATAGCCTCTAAGATTGGTTCCATAAAATTTCTTGCACGTGTTTGTCCAATAGAATTGATGTTTACATCTTCCATGCACATAGGCAAATAAAAGTTAAGACTGTGAATGCAGAGATCTGCAGGTTTCTCCTGCATCTAACTTGAGTTGATAGATGCAGAGCTCAATGAAGAACAAGCAAAAGAGATTGATTCTGATTTATCACCAACTGAAAAAGTGCAGCAAGCAATTGATTGTCTGTCTTCGGACTCCGGAAAGATAATCATAGACTCAGAACCTTCTTTTCGTCGCTGGACAATAATGGATTACTTCAGAGCTTATAGTTCTGGAGAGATAAGTCCCCTCATGGTATACATTACTTCTTGGTCTTTTTATTTATGAAATAATACTTGTTCCTGCTCTCCTCAGGGGTAAGAAGTCCTTAGTTTTGCATAAATTTGATTGAAACCTTAGATAGATCAACGAAAATTTTCTTTTAACTACATTCTTGAGCCATGATATGTATCTTCTTAATGAAGGTTGCAGAGAGATTAATAGCTGCAATTAGAGAATCATCCAGTTCGACCCTGGATATGGCCTTTTTTATAAATTATAATGTTGAGGATATACTAAGGCAGGCTGCAGAGTCATCTCTGCGGTATGAAAGAGGTACTCCTTGTTCCTCATCATCAGACCACATACTCTTCAACAGGCTTCTAAATTTCTCATTTGGACCATCAGCTTTTTTATTCATGGCCAAGACATTATTTTGTATCAGTTTAGTGACTATCAGTTTTCCAGAATTTATCTAGCCCATTGCCATTTTATTGTGATCGTACTTTTTTATGAATACCTCTCAGGGGAACCAATATCTGCTCTTGATGGAGTCCCAATTGCTGTAAAAGACGAAATAGATTGTCGTCCATATCCAACAACGGGTAAGCAGTCAAAACTAGCCATGCTGGTTACATTGAAAAGTTGCTTGATTTGATCCTCTTATGCATAGTTTTCCCTAAGGAATCTGCATCATTTAATTTTCCCTAGGAGGTACGAAGTGGCTGCACAAAATTAGGCCCTGCAAAGGTGACGCTTGCTGCGTTATGCGCCTCAGATTGTGTGGTGCTATACTTGTTGGAAAAACTAACATGCATGAACTTGGTGCTGGAACAAGCGGAATAAATCCTCATTATGGGTAAGTTCATATAAATCTGAAAACTGCTCTACTCTCAAAATTGGAAATGCAGAGCCGGGGAAAAAACAGAAATATTGGAGATCCTCTATATGGATAAGAATTCATCTTCCTTCTGTATAAAATAAGACATCATTGTATGATCTACATCTATATCCATAATTTTTTCTTTTTGGAGTCTTCCTCGAGATGAAAGAGATATATTTTCAAATTTATGAATGTTGTAGGGCTGCTAGAAATCCATATGATGCTGGTAAGATATCAGGAGGCTCTTCTAGCGGATCTGCTGCAGTGGTTGCCGCAGGATTATGCCCTGTTGCTCTTGGTGTTGATGGAGGAGGTAAAGATATGGACTAAAATGAAATTAAAATCTTAAAACTAGAGTTTCAATTTGACTCTTGCGGTTCACCTTCCATATAGATATCAGGACTAAATGTTCATTCATACTCATGATTAGGATCCGTAAGAATGCCTGCAGCTCTCTGCGGTGTTGTTGGTCTCAAACCAACTTTTGGACGTGTACCTCATTCTGGGTGAGTTCTCATGTCTGTATCAGATTTCAATTATAAAATCCTCTAAGATACTTTCATAGCTGGTTTGGTAGTAACTTTGCACGATCTTTTCAGTGTTCTTCCTCTGAACTGGACAGTTGGAATGGTTGGAGTATTAGCAGCCACTGTAGAGGACGCATTTATCATGTCAGTGTTCACCATTTGTTGCTTTCTGATTAGCCGGTGTTATAGTTCTTCTGAATTCTTCTGTGGGTTTAATTTATAATCAAACAAGTTTATTATCCTCAGTTATGCAGCTATGAGTGGAGACCTTCCGGAAAATGAATCCTTTGCTGTACCACAGGTGAGTACTTAATTGTTACAGTAATTGCTTTGAAGTGGGAACAAATTGATGTACTTGGCAGTACATCCATAACTTAATCAATCTCAAACTCGTTGATGGAAAAGTATACAAGTTATTCCTCTGGCGCTCGTTAATGCTTCAGAAGGAATTGTTCATGGTTTCATGTTCTGCACTGCCCATATCACATCCTATTTCATTCAGAGAATCATGAGATTGAAAACGTCTTTCTTTCTTCATAACCTGTCAGCCAAAGCTATATTTTCCATTGTTGTGCTCGGGGAGTACAATATCAAACATCAAGTTGGCAAGATATAGTCAGGTTAGCAACTCATTTTTCAACCTGAGAGATACATATGTTTGGTTGAAGTACATTACAATCATGGATAGAAAACATTTTTTTATGTATAGAAGACTTTCTTTTTCTGATGCTAATTGTAATTTCTTCTACCACTAATTGGCTCAATTAGTGGTTTAATGATTGCAGCGAGGATATTAGAATATGCTGCTCCCAAGCACTGCAAAAGCTTAATCAGCATTATGGTTGGAAGGTATAGGCATCGGAATGAGCTATTTAAAATTCATATTTGGTTGGCTGTAAGGACTTCCAATAAGGATGGAAAGCGAGAAATCTCTTGTAGTGTTTTGCTCACCTCAATTTTGGCTAACCTGCCTCTTTATATGGAAGACTGTAGAGGTTACAATACCAGACATAGAAGCAATGCGCCTGGCACACTACTTGACTATAGGATCCGAATGCAGCGCTTCTCTAAGTTCTTATCTAGAAAAGATGTATGCTATTTCTGGTTTAGCCAATGTCCTTCCTTCTTTTATATTAGAGGATATTTAAAAATATGGAGGCTGACATTCTATGCTTCTGAGAAGAAACATTGCAGAGGCAGGATGGGATGTAAGGGTAGCGCTCTGCGTATATGGTGCCTTCAGCAGCAAAGACTATATACAGGCCCAGAAACTGAGGTATATACTGGAGCCTGCTTGATTACACTCAACCTGGTTCCTTTCTCGAATTTTCATTTCTTATCAGAATCCTAACTCAGTTTTAGAAAGTATATAAACCATACTGGTATTTTTTAGTTGGCTGTGTCTGCTGTATAAATGGATTACCGTAAATTACAGTGATGATCATTTATATATATATATGGACAGGAACCGTCAAATTCAGCTTCACAAGAAAATATTTTCAAAGGCAGATGTGATTGTCACCCCAACAGTAGGGTATTGCTTCCATCTTTCGTACATTTCGAAATATTCAGCTTAGTTAATTCCTTGAATGTGCGTGCATACTTTTGGAAATCTTCATATGATCTTTGTAACAGCGTAACCGCATACTCCATTTTGGATGATGCTCTGGGAACGGGTGAACTTGACTACGTAAATGGAGGTATGAATAGACTGGCTGAACACATTAGGCTTATTCTTCTGCCAAATTTCAGTAAGATTTTGAGTTATGCACCCAAATTTCAGACCACTCTTTCACCAAAAGTTGACACAATATGTTATACTTTGTGAGAGCCTGAATGATTGATCTGAGAATGCTTAGGCCCTCATTGCATGTCTTTGTTAATGATTCTGGCCGATTAAAGATGTAACTTTATTGTCCAACATTGTCTATATGACATATGTATGTGCAGCTGCACTTGTCCGGTATCAGATAGCAGGGAATTTTCTGGGATTGCCTGCACTTACCGTTCCGGTAATTGTTAATTATTATTGCTACCACTTTGACGAGACCAGTTATGGTTTAACCTTTGACTCGCGCTTGGTATCCACAGGTTGGATATGATAAGAAAGGATTGCCTATAGGCCTTCAGTTCATCGGAAGGCCATGGTCGGAAGCAACGCTAATACACTTGGCATTTGCAATGCAGGTAACTTGGTCAATATTTCTGTTATTGTTCCTTCTATACATTTTGGTGCTTCATCATTTTGCTCCAATGACTCGGAATCAGAATCTTGAACATACTATTCTCCCACTGATATACACACTATTGGTTTCAGGCTTTATGCATCTCAGAATACAGAAAGCCGCAGGTTTTCTACGATGTGCTCAACAAGAACTGAACCTGCAAGTTCCAGAAGACGAAGAGACTCGTTTAGTTTAATCATTGACGACTGTATGTGGCAATAATTCACCAACTTCAACAGTTGGTTCTAGTTTATTTGGCCGTGCTTATTACTGTAAAAGCTAATGCAACTTTCTCCATTGCACTTTTATCTTACCAAGCGGAAGCAGATTGTTATCCAATAGTTATCATTATCCTGACAAGTCCATAGCACCACCCTTCCCTACCCATCAGAAAAGCACCTCTACATAGGGAGCTATACGGAGCTTTGTTAGATTTTAAGTCTCAGAAGAGAGCTTCATTATTAACTGCCTTGCAGGAAATTAATCACAGGTTTAGTATGAGCGCGGGTGTTGAGCTTTGCTTCCCGTGGCCGCGGGGTGCATGTCTTTACCGCTCACCTCTTGACACGGGAAAATCACT
>MUZT01046606.1:0-10267 GCA_002156105.1 Passiflora edulis | reverse complement strand
CCCTTGCAGATCAACAAAGTTTGAAATAGACATCGCAACAATGTTTTTACTTCTCCTCCTGTACTTCTGATCGATTATAAGCATTGTTGCAAATTGACATTACCTTTTGATTTTCTCTTCCAACATATGAAGAAGCATTGTTGCAAATCTAATTTATCATGAAATACCAAAATTTGTTAACCTATTTCTGCCACGTGTTCTGCATATGTGATGCATGCCATTTGATGTCCTTAACATGTATAGAGTCCTCTGAAGGGCATTGTTGCTCTGGATAATGGGATTTCTGTTAGTGGAAAAGTTGTCACTGTGGTTTCCTATCCCTTGGACGTCTTAATATGCAACATTTCTTCTTTCTGGTACAGACAGGTATTGGCAGTAATGCGAAGAGTCAAAAAAAGATTTTAAATTTCTCAAAGATTTCATGCCCTGTTCTAAAAGTTCCTGATGGGTCATAACGTTTTTCTTTCCCCTTTATATGTCTCTTGTGGAATTATTATTCTTCCTCTCTTGTTTTGTTTTGTACTGAAGCTTGAAACCCAATATGTTGAGTGAACAATTGAATATGTTAAATCTCGTTTCAGGCTACACATGAAGGGATCTTCATGGTGCTTGACCAAGTTATGCTGACTTCAGCCTAAAATGTGCCTTGGCTTTAGCACAACCATTGATGGATATTGATCAAGACTGTAAACCCCATCTTTCTACTGAAGTTCCAGGCACAGAGACCAAGAATGTCTGGGAGAATGGGATGGATTCAAGGTGCATTGTTAACTGCAAGGAATCTAAGGCTACAAATGATCCCCCCAATGTTATGATTGATATAATTACATGTCAAAGTGATAAGGAGACTATACCGGTCAAAGCTGAAGACCCGGATGCAACTGAATATTCAAGCTCATTTGCTGATACTATTTCAGATGCTGATAAATTTTCTGGACTAAGTGAAGCTGAGGTGGAATCACAATTTTTTGGTGATAGCGAGGCATCTCCTTATGATCCTTTCAGTAGCTTATTTCAAATGAGGTGTGTTTCTTCCGTTCACATGCCAATTCCTTTCTCCTGCTTTTCTGTTGTCTCAGTTGCATTCTCCTGTCTCACAGAATTGTTATTCTAAATTTCTAGGCTGAAACTGCAACAAAAGCTCATATATGATTACATTTGTTTTTTGGTCTTTCAATCCTGTATTGGTAGAATTTGCATTTTAACTGAAGTTGACGTATGGCACCTTCAATGCATGCTGTAATGGCGATGGAATAGCGAGGCATCTTGTCCTCTGTGCATCTTTCATTGTTCTCTACAAACAATTGAGAGCATCTCGCATGAAAACTTAGTGATTCTCTGATGCTTGAGCTTTGGAATTTAAACTCCTCCTTTTAACATGGACTGCATAACATGCTATTCAACTTCCTCTACATCCATCTAGGAAGAAGAAGTTAACAGATCATTGGAGGAGCTTCATACGTCCTTTAATGTGGCGCTGCAAATGGACTGAATTGAAAATTAAGCAAATTGAGTCTCAAGCATTAAAATATGCCAGAGAACTTGAGCCATGTGAACTGGGAAAGCATTCCAAAATTCATTATTCAAGTGAGGGTTTCTGTTCAAAATCACTCCCATTTTCAAATCAATGTTATAGAAGAAAGGCCAAAAAGAGGAGAAAAAGAAAGAGGGTTGAAGATACAACCGATCCAACTTCGTACATGTTGCATCATAGCCTCTTTTCCTATCTAGGTAAAAGCTTCGCTTTCGTACTTTCATGTCATGGTTCAGGTTCTTTGCATTTAACCTCTTCTTTCTTCTCATAGTTCACTTTTTACTCTATGATTTATTGCAGAAAACAGGAGATCTAATCCAGAAAGCAATTTTCTCATAGATGATTTTGGCAATACAGGTATTAATCCTTAAATGACATTTTCTAGTTTGGATCATGCAACGCTGCCTACTTGGCCTCTGCCTTAGAATTGAAATTCAATCATGTGATCATATAATATCTGTAAGTTGTAACTTAAGGATAGAAACGGTTAGCAGATTGATAGTGATTCAAGTGTCTATACCAATTTATAAGTAGCAATAATTTCACTGTGGTCATGTGTGCTGTTCAGAGTTAGGCTTTTCATTATTCTGTTGGCACCTCACGTCTCTGAAGTTGTGGAGTGGAGAGTCCACACTCTGTCATTGCTATCTGGACCCTGAGAGTTAATAGCTGGAGCCTTTTATATTTCATTTGTGGAAATGATTTTGCTCTATTCATATTTAGATAGAGCCTTTTCCCTTTCTATCAGTATTTAGATAGATGACGAAGCTGGTCTGGTTTTAATCACAATTGATAGAGAAGCTGCCAGTTCTATCAAAAGCTTGTTAGTTTAACTTCATGTGCATTCGTGGAGAAAGAAAGTTAATGCACATTCCGTTCATACCAGGCAATGCTTCTGTTCCTTGTATAGTCACCAACAGGAAGCTCCCTCCAAATAGGTTATTAAGAGGTCTGAAATCTGGAGGATACATAGAACTGTAGTTCTTCTCTCCTTGTTGTTCTTGTATGAACTTCTTGTAGTTCCTCGTAAATGCTTCAATTATTGTTCGTGGTTCACATATTTTCCTTGTTCTCGTTTGTAGCACCATTATCAATGCATGCAAATGAATTTGCTTTTTGGTTTAACACTGTCAATGTCATCGTTTTCCTGGTATACAATGTTTGCTTTCTGTTCCATGTATTGATATTAGTTCCATAAGTATCACGGAGGCATTGGTTTGATATGAGTTTCTGTTAACTTTGCTGCTGGTGCCATCTGCTTGCTATAATCTTGGAGCAGCAACTGAAGGACAACATGCGAATTGCAAGGACAACAGCATTGATGATGACCGGTTATATGGTTTTGGGGATGGTGATAATTCTTTAGAGCAACTTCTTAAGAAAATTGAGATTGTGCACGCCCGGGTTCAAAAACTGAAGAATCAGCTTGACACTGTGATTTCAAAAAATGCTGCCAAATTTTCGTCCTCCGAGAACTTGAGTCTTCTTGCTTTTGGTGACGCACAGACTAGCTCTGCTCCTAGTCCTACAGTCTCTGCCGGCCATGGAGAAACAATATCGGCAGGGAAAATTTATGCTGCAACTCAGCAGATGTTAGGGTATGATATTGGAGATTTGGTTTTGCCTGAAAGTACAATGTCAAGTTATGGAGAGGCTATTCATGTACCTGATATAATTGAAAGCACTGTAGGCCTGTTGTCTGCCGCTGATGTTACCTTCCCCCAGCCACAAATTGGAGATTCAACTGAAGATGTAAGAACTTTCAATTTACTGAGTCTTTTCTATACATAGTGTGGTAGTTTTTGTGAGAAATTACACGGAAATAACTTTTATATCTGTGTTTTGCGTACAAATTTAAAAACTTTAAGCTCTTTCTGTGGTGTCCAAATTAATTGGAAGACAGATCTATCCCTTGAACTGAGTTACAGGGAAATTGATTATCGAGCTTTTACGGTCCAATGTTAAGCCAAAATTTACATGCTTATACAACAAGATGTCACTTTGCATGCATGCAAGTACACCTTTATAACTGTTACATATTTACTCAAACATTGCCTGCACAATATGCAATTACTGGCTGCTGCATCACATGTTTCCTGGTCTTTCCGGGTAATCTAGGAGTTAGATTTTCTCCATCATTTGTTTATGCTACCTTCTAGGATTTTTATCTCAATGCATACTCGTAAATTGCTGAAGGTTTCACCTTTGGTTTCTTGGTCTTTTGCTGCAAACCTTTTGTCGGTACCTGTCACCCTTGGATTCTATTCAAAATGAGCCCAATACCTTTCTCTTCTAATCTTCAGTAATATGCATCACATCAGCTATTCTAGTTTTGGAGGATAGTATATGATCATTTCTCACTGTATAATACTAATGATTGCAGATTCTGGAAAATGTCCTGATACATAACGAAGCTGCTAATGGAGAGAGAGACGCATTTATAGAGACAAGCCTTGAAGTTATAGACAATCCCCTTATCCTGATACATAATGAAGTTGCAGGAGGGGAATGCACTAATCCTTGTCCAATACCAACTTCAGAACTTGATCCAATGTCAAAAACAACAGAGCCTCAGGGGCACTCTACTCTAAAGTCATATTTGGCATCTGACTTGCAGTTTCCGAGAAACAAGAGAAAGCGAGCAGAGCGAAAAGCTGGTTCGGGTAGTTGGAACAAGAAATGCTCAGGTGATCCTGATAGTCAGTAATCATTGGAAGTTATCTTATTGCTACACAGGCTCAGCAAGTTTCTAATGCATGACCTTTTCTAGTCAAATGATCCGAGGTATGCTCCCTGGGATTGATAACCATCCTGGCCTGACTAACATAGATATGTTAAAAGTAAAGGAGAAGAGGCAGAGCACTAAGTTGTTCGAAAAGACACCATTTTTTCCGAATACGGAACACACTTGAAGCCTAATCTACATCATTCACTTCCAACCTTCTGTACATTAATTATGTATTTCTGATGCTAGATGAAGTTCCGGCGAGCAGACACTTGGAGTTATCTTTCACATAGTCTAGAATTGGTTCTGTGTTTTGGTCTTTATAAATGTAGTATCCACTGTGGTAGATTTGGTTAGAGCTTCTAACATCATTCTACCAAGAGACGCTTTTCCTTTTGTTCTCTGAACATCTGCAGTGGTAGATCCGGTTAAATATAACTTTCAGGTGTTATTTCAGTGAGGTTGTGAATAGTTTTTGGGACTGTGAGTTTATACTGAAATATTTTTGCTGCTATTCAGATGGCACAACCATCATGGTGCAAATAAAATCCACATATGCACCCAGTTCTCACACGCATTCTGCTCAGATTTGCATAGGGTGACTGTCCTGATTGCTTCAAATGTAATTTACAGGAAATAAGTTTCTGTCCTGCACATTTGGTCAGAAACTGCCTAACACTGTTCAAAGTACAGTGGGGGGTGGGGCTCAGGTGACATCTGCCACTTGATGAGTGTCAGAATTTGCACGTGCAGGCTCCTGCATTCATATGCTTCCTTCCACATGAATGCTTGAAAAAGAATCATGAAGAGATCAGCTTTAGCAGAATAGGGAAGAACATGAAAAGAAAAGGAAAAAGAAATTTCATGCACTTCCTTCTGATTGTGTTTCCACAACATCATTATTTCATATTCTAAAGTTTATGAGGTGAAGGCCTTTCTGAGATCCATACAATAGACTGGTGCTCAAGGTGTGACAATTGAATGAGTTTGGATGGATACATACAAATATCTATTTTGATCCATCTGATCCAACACATTAACTTCTTGTGGCATTCCTTCATCAATCTGTCAAAAGGCAATACATTCAGGAATCAAAATGTGAATAACCAACTTGCACCAAGCCCACAAATAATGTCTTCCAAACCAGACGTGGATGATGATGATGCTCCATATCTATCCTTCACGACAAAGAAGAAAAAAGGTTGGTGTTGTATCCAATCCCGAGCAGCAGCAGCATCATGTTTATGGTCTACAATGTATAAAAGCAAAAAAGTGACTGCAACACTGTTTTTTTGACCAGGAAAAAGCATTTATGCACCTTTAATGGCTTCCTTGATGCATTTTCACTTGGAAGAGGAATAATACTTAGGCCGATGTTAGCTCAGGAACATTAAATTTTGACTAAAGCTGTGATCTACCGAATATTTTAAATCTTCCTCCCCACATTGGCTTCCTTGTTTCTCACTCAATTTTTACCTGCCTACCTGCATTCAAGCAAGCTATACAAGGACAGAGAGTTTTAGCAGGATTGTTTAGAAGAAAATACCATTTTCTTCGTGGACTAGAAAAGAAAGGAAAAAAATGTGCCCGGCCTTCATTTTCTTTAGCTATTCACATATACAAGCTCAATCTTTTTGACAGGTTTGAAAGTAGTAGGTAAGGTAAGGTGAGCCCGAAGTCATGGAAGAGCCTTTCAAGATATTTACAGAAGAATCTGGCATGCAATCTGATCACATAATATATGTCCTCGGCTTTCTGACAAAACTTAGAAAGGGCTTAATTGTACTGGAAGAGATATCCAACCCAACTAACATCTCCAATCATCATGTCTTCTTCTTTTCTTTATTTTATTTCCTCTTGTCTTTGCAGCAGCTTTTGTGTTTATGGGGATATAACATGAACCACGAATTGAGTCATGATTCCATCCATCAGTGAATTATTTGTATCAGACTGGAGCACACACATGCTCATTGCTCAGCTTTTCTTTACCCCATTTCTGCAGTATAATTTCATGAAATCTCCTGAGATCCAGAGTTCCACTTGTATCAAGAACATGTATCAAACACAAGGCCTCTCATTAAACAAATAGCATCAGACATAATGGTCATGATTTGGCAACATGTCATCCTTTTACTGTCCCTTCACTTTGTGCTTTTGGATAGCTTTGAGGCTCATCCAATCAATCTTAACTGAGAACTAAACTAGAGAAGAGACATGATTTCTTGAAATGCATTTCTTATTTGCAGACCAGACCATAATCCCTTCCCAAAAGGCACAAGAATATCATGATATCCATCTTGTTACTTAGTGATTAAATTGCTTGCACTTGTTAGACTTTTGAATAATATGCAAAGGAAAAAAACAAAAGAGATGTTAGCTTTAGACCTCTATGATTCTTCCAACAGAAAGGCATGGCAGAGCATGTCAAATACAATTGATGCCCCCAGACCCATCTCACTTGCTCACAATCAAGCACAGAATGGGAATAAACATGATTATTAGTTGTCAAGATACTTTATATGCACAAAAAGGGTTTGATCAATTGCATGATATGTTTCTGTTCTTTTTTTCTTTTCCTTCTACCCTTTCTAAAGTGATCAAGAGGGTAGTCCAGTAATTGCCTTAAAAGCAGCAATGGCTTTGCCTTTGAAATTTGAAAATTCACTTTCTTTCTATATCAGTAGGAATCATGCCTGCCAAAGCAAAAGAGAAGGGTTGTAATAAAGAATGGTAAAAAGAAGGAAAAGAAGCATATTGCCAACCCATCTTTCAGTCACAAAATTGAAGGCAAAGAAAGGCCATTCCCTCTCCTTACCCAAATGAAAACTTCCTTCTTCTCTCCCTCCATCTCCTTCCCATACTCTCACAGTTTCCTTTTTTCATGCAAGATCCAAAGAACCCAAATACAAGGTATGCCACACTACTCAATTCTCTTCTTCTCTCACATTAATTCATATCACCATGTTGTCATGTACAATCAAGTTCCTACTGAACACTAACCAAATGCTGCATTGTTGACAGCTGAATTTGAATATCGCCTCTCTTACTTTCTTCCCCTTTGTTCCTCTTTTCTTAGAATTGTGCAGAAAACTTGCCACTTCTAAGAGTTACTCTCTGTGTGTGACAATTTAAACATGGCACATTATGGAATGTCAAACTACTGTAGCCAATGCAGTGATTCTTGAAGGAACATTCAACATTTTCATGCCAATTACTGAGGAACATTTTTCACTTGCATGTAATCTAAGTTGGTAATCTCATAATCTATATGCTCATGCAATCACCCATGACTATGAGCTCTTTGATAATTCTATTAATGCTCAACACATTTTCATCTGGAAGAAAAATATAACGCACTTACTTGTATGTTCTTCGGCTTCTTTCAATTTCATTGCTTTCTGGAACACTTTTCAAACCCTAGTTACATGAATATCATGCATTGCATGGAAGAATGAGCAAATATGCTTTGGGCCCTGGTGGTCCAAAACCTATGAGACCAGGCTTTTACTGGTGCAGCACTCAAAGCCCACTTAGTCTCATAACAGAGTCCTTATGAATGCTGATGGTCTCTATGTTGATTAATGATCAATAAATGTATGGTATGAATTATGAGGGTGAAAAAAGTATGAGATTATGAATACAAAGTTAAATATAGCTTAGTCTCATAACCAACTTATTTAGAACTTAACAAATTTATACTATTATTTTCTGAGTATTTTTGACAAAGTCCAATCTGGTTTCCTGTGCAGAGTTGTTGGTGATGAGTGTTTTTATATAGGCAGTACGTAACAGCTAAAGCTGAAATAGGCTAGCAGAAGCTTGCCATGAATAATATAGCAACTGGAACTAATTCCTACACTTTTTTTGGATTGGATATATTTAAAATTGGAAAGGGAATTTTGCTATATGCCAGAACTGTTTCCGAGCTTGTTTCTTCTCAGGTTCTGTTGCCTGGAAAATTTGTGGGAAATCTTGGATACTGTAGTAATGCATGTTAAGAAGCATATGCATCACATTGCGCAAAGGCAAATCAAGCCTGATGACTTGGATTTGCTGTGTTCCAGGAAGCCTTGGTATCAGAGAGCAATACAGATGGCTACTCAATGGAAAACCATCTCCAAGTCTGCAGAAATGTCTGCAACAAATATCACAATATGGAAGTCTATTCCCCGGTCAGGAGAAATTCCTGCCTCGAATCCAACATTGTGGAAAACCATTTCCAAGTCTACAGAGGTGCCACCCACGAATCCTGGTAGAGGCAAGCTAAGAAGATGCACTTCCGTCAGGGTTGCTTCTTCCTTTACGAGGGTTTGTCTATGTGCACCTATCTCCTCCTACAATGAAGTTTTCAGGGGGGATGTTCCTCCGAGAAGAAGCAACAGCTACCCGAGATCAAAGCCGTTTCCTGTGACCCCAGAGAGAACAACTAGTGCAAGAATTAGCACGGAAGGACGCAGGGTGTTTCGTGGAAAGTCTTTGACAGATGATGTTTTGATGAGGAGATTCGTGGTGGAAGAAGAAGCAATGATGCAAGTTAGAAGGAGAAATCAAATGGAAGTAATTAGGAGAAGAAGTATGATGAGAAGGAAGAAGCTTGGACCTAGCCCTCTTAGTAGGATGGTAATGGCTGATCAGGAGGAAGAACGCTGATAGATTGATTAATTGGAGGGGAAGTCTTGCAGTTTTCCTGTGTCCAGACAGAAAATTCTCATGATTTTTCCCTTCATTATTCTTCTCTAAATTGTTTTTACTCTTTCTCATTCTGATTGGCATGGTGGTCTGTACTCTTTACCAGCAATTTCTGCCATTTATATAATCAATATGTTTTGGCAGGTCCAGAACAGAATGCCTTGAATAATTAAGAATCAAAACCTCAATAAATGTAAAGCCTATTGCATGGCACTCCAAATCACATCAAGGGGATGGTTATAGAGAAACAATTAGTGCTGCAGATTCAATGGTGGAAACACCAACTCTTGAGCAAATTGATTGTGATTTAAAACCACAACACTACCTCTAAATCTGTTCAGGTTGTACAGTATTGTGAAAGCAAAACAGGTGCTCAGAGATTATGGTAGTCCAAGGAGAATTCATCTTAAAGTCAAAGAGACAGGATGCAAGTAATTGACAACATGAACCGCACCAATGAGTTCAACCAGTGTCTTAACGCCATGGAGCATATCCAGGTCAAATCTTCTTTGAGGGGAATCCAAAAAGCTGAGATTAGTAGACTTGGTGGATTTATACTAAACAAGTAATGATAGCTTTAGCTCCACTTGAGAGAGAATTGGTCACCCATATTTCTTATAATCTGCAATCGTGCAGGTAACTAGTCCTGTCAATTCCCAATTATTCTAAATGCCAGATTGATAGTCCTAACCATTGATCTCCTCACACAAGTAAAAGTGCAGAACACAACTTGAAAGCTTACCTGATCATTTTATATTCAAGATCATGAATCCTCACCATTCACCTTGCATATGGTGAAAGAGGCACTGAACATGGTGCAGCACCTTGGTAAAGAAGGCACTGAACATAGCTATGAAAGATCAATCCTTTTGCTTACTTTTGTTTTAGAAAATTTTATGGTTGGTCAACCCCTTTGTGTGTTTGTACAGGCCTTCAAGATTACTGTTCAACAGAGTAGTAATAAACATCAGTATCAACCAGGTTGGTAGTGTCTGATATGTTGGCCTTTTCGTGAACTCATCACCACCAACATGCAGATAAACTGCTAGTCTGCCCATACAAGAAGCCATCTTTCCATGTGTAATGGCTGATCCCTTGGTTTCACCCTCTGCTGATAACCTAAAACAAGTTTTATATATACTGGTGTGTGAAGCACACATGAAACAGAGCATGGTATGACTATGAAGCTCTACCTGCTGCCACGCAACCTTCTTGTCTGCTGGAATCTAACAATGCTCTTTTCTGTTAAAGAAGACACAAAAAGCTGGACCATCCTCTGTGGCTAAAGGCCTTCTTCAGTCAATTGGGATCTCACTCAC